>JZLH01S0260781.1:0-7500 GCA_001188425.1 Eucidaris tribuloides | reverse complement strand
TTCTCCACAGGTATCTCTTTCTGAAATTTTGTGCTGCAGAAATGCAAAATATGCTTTCGTTTTCTTCTTCTTCTTTTTTTTTTTACATTATGTCAATTGTTTGTGTGTTTATATGACATTTTTCAAAATCAGACCACCATTTGACTGACAAAAGTGTGTAAAAATATTTAAGGGGGGAAATGAATTTTAAAACATGAATACATGTCTGTTCAAAGGTAATGTATTTTCAGTTTTTGAAACTTAGAACCCTGTGTCTTTTACATTTTGGTGGAAAAAAACAGATTTATGGCCTTTTTTTGGACGCCAAAAAGGCCATTTTGGCGTGAACAAAAATTTTCAGCAACTTTGAAATCAAATGGTTTAGAATTCACAAAATAAGCATATATTATTTTATGTGTTTATTTTTAATAGTTCATATCATAATCTTTCCAGTGAGACTACATTTGCTATAATTTAAGTTGCATACTTTACATGTGGTAACCACTGGAAATTACCCTGTGCTGTGACAAATGATAAAACCCATCTTCATATTGATAAGAAAACTTTTATATTCAGTCAACTGCTTTCAGCAATATAGCAATATAGTGGAGGCAGACTAAAAATGATTTTGAGCCATAATCGTTCAGTTGATGATACAAGCATGAAATTTGGTCAAAATAGAGTCAAGCACTCTTCAAAAAAGTCCTGCCACGAAAAAATCCAGATGGGCATTTTCCAAGATGGTACCAGGTGACAACATAGTTATGAGATATTTGCCACAGTTTTGTTGATGTGGTTCAAATGTGTGTCAATTTCATTTCTGCCCTTGGGGTAGATGTCTCATGGGGAGTAAAAGGTCATCAAAAATGGTCAAGGTCATTATGGCAGGTCAATGACCTGTTTGAGTTCAATGTTAGGTTTTTGACCAAGTTTCTATCATGTGCCCCAATGCCCAATTGTGACCAAATACCGAGGTGGTAGATGTCTCATAAGAGTGAAGGTCACCAAAAGTGTCAAAAGGTCACCTTGGGTCATGACCTTTTTGAGCCCATGTTGCTTTTTTGAGCTAGTTTCTTATGGTCATTAACTTTGCCCTCATGTTGCATAATTGTGACCAACTTGGATGGTAGATTGTCTCATAGGACCTGAATTCACGAAAAGTTTAAGGTCACTGGCAGGGGTTCAACGACCTTTTGAGCCCAAGGTTATAGTTGTTGAGGCAACTTTTCCATTATGTCCTGTAACTATGACCCTTTCGCCCATTTGACCGAACTTGGGTGTGAATGTCTCATACGAAGCTGGAGGTCACCAAATAAGGCAGGGTTTGGCATTTAAATCAGTGTGATTTAAAATCATGAGTTTTTTTGAAAAAAATCAGTGATTTAAAATCAAATAAATCGATTTATTGATTTAATCACGTATTTTAAATCATGATTTACGTATCAATTTCTTAACACAGAAGAACGATCCTCTTTACGCAATATAAATACGAGGCTTACAATGCGCACTGGTCATGCACTAGTTGATCTCCGCCCACTGTAGGCAGGAGTGGGGGCATCGTCTATTGTTTGCAATTCACACTCGAACGCATAATCATAAGAAACGCGGTGAATCTCACTGAAATGAAAATCGTATCTGTGATTGTTTTGCAAATTCCTTGCGGGCCTTATCCTAGCATAACAATTTGATTTTTACATTTTAGAAATCCTCAGATCTTCCACTACAGTACCATCTCAATATTATTTATGGATCTCGCACTTTCATTCTATGAAGCGGCAAGATAGAAAAGTGAGAAAAACGGGGATCTTCCACGAGATTTTGTACCCAAGAGGGAAGTCTTTAGCCAAACCGCGGTCATAATGTTGACTTTGGTACAATATTTTGATCTGTTTAAGAAATCTTTGATATCATAAATCTCGTGTCAAATAGTATATCAAGCTTGTAGATTTGTTACAATGGCAAAAAATGAGGCCAAAACGACGGTTTGTAGTTCCAATGACCATTGTGTTGCAAAAACTCTTAGACCATGAGAAAGTAAAAGAGTCGCCTTAGAAATTTGATATGAATGTGATTTAAATCACCCCTCTCAAAAAAAAAATCACGATTTTCCCAACCCTGCCAATAGGTCAAAGGTCACAGACAGGGGTCAAAAACCTTTGAACCAGTGTTTTATGTTTTTAGCATAGTTTTGTATGTTGCGATCGAAACTGGGCGAGACACATTTTGGCATCACCTTGCTGCTTGTTACCGTAGTGACAACGAAGCTGCCAATGCTACTTTCTATGTGCCTCTATCTGAATATGTTTTGTATGTCTCGTGCTGTTTTCAGAAAATTAATTTCGTATTCTGTGTCGGTTTTTTGTCCGAAGTTTAATTCACGTGTCAAGGATAACAATAAAGTCTCTTAGTGAAAAAGGGTTACACGCCAGTAGAGATTATTAAATTTCTTAAGTCAGACAATTTATTATACATTGTCACATGTTAATTCTAAGATCAAGGATTGGGTTAAGTGTGACAGCGCCAGTATAGTTTACAGCAAGTAGGAAGACCCAGAGGTAAGAGTAAAATTTGAGGTTTGAAAATAACACGGGTAGTTCTAGTATGGAACGGGTTTGAGGAAGCGGACACCACACTGATTAGAATGATGCAGATGTTGGTGAAGAATGCGACTACGCTATACTCCGCTCTGCAGCTGCTCCTGTGGATTAAATTTGTCTAGGCACCCAGCGTGGGATGTTGATCAAATGGATGGTATAAGAGAAGGTAGTTTAGCATTCAAATTCGTACAGTTTGAGCTGGTAAGTATTAGTAATAGATTTGGTTTGTTAGTTATAAACTTTTGAGTAATGTGAACCATGAAATGAGATGTGGATGATTAGGCCATTTTACGTCAGTTACGTGTGCTTAAGGAATGGAGGATGGAGGGTGAAATAGTGGATCCTCCATGAGTGAAACATCATAGCATATCTTAGACTAGAGGCTTTTTTTCAAAGCCTGTTGATATTACGTTGATAGGATTTATGTCAAAGGAGAAACAAATTACCGTTAATTTGACAATTGAGTTTCGAAATAATTCAGGGAACGTAAGAGAGTGATCTCTGCAGGTTCAAGATTGGGCGAAGGGGAGCTAATACGTTAATATATTAGCATCAGTGTAAATCTTATGTTGTATGTAGTTGACATATTAAACTAATTTCATCGTTCAAGTTCGAAAATGTAATACATGGCGGGGGGGGGTAAACGATTGTTTGTAAACTATATTCTTTGGATCAAACTAGACTCTGGAGTAACATTTTATTCAGCGCTCTAATGCTATCACATTTGAAGAGTTTGTAAGAGATTATTAAGAGATATTTGGGGGAAATACTGTTTCCTTGTTAGTTTTTATTTTTACTTTTGTTGAATTAAAGGGGTTAACACAAGAATAATCCATATGCTTTTCTGAATCATAGTGGCCAAAAGGAAATATAAGAATTGATAAGTGGTTGGAATCAATCAAACATCTTCACAATATCGAGTTGACGATTATGTGTAGTTGGCAACATCATGACATCGGTATTTGGTGGCCATCTTGGAGAAAAAGGCAGCCATATCCGATTTGTATTTTTTTTTATTATTACTATTCACTGTTCGGCAAGGTAAAAGGTCTAAAAATCTTAACAGTTAACTCCAATTTGACCCACAGTTCAATAGTTGCTGATGAAAAGACATATAGACCCACAGACTTATCTTTTATATAATTAATTTGTGGTCCAGTATAAGTTCATGACAGCGCTGTGATTCGAGCGTCTTGCTTACGAAAGCAAAATAGTTTAATCCTTAATGATTTGGAACATTCTGGCCTATCTTGGAATTTGTCGGCTCGGTAGGCGACGAGCGAGCGCTCTTTTTTCCGAATTCAATTTTTTGATCTTATTTATTCGCGCAGGCACAATGAAATATTGGGGACTATTTGATTACGGAAAAGTGAAGTATAGTGTGTGAAGATATAAAACACCAAGACTGATGAATAATTTACAGTATAGTATAAAGAGATATATAGACACACTAATTCTCTATATTTGTGTGCGGTTGAGGTAGCTAAATAGTGATAATTTGTTCCCACCACCTTCAAACATTCTTGGGGGGGGCGGTGGGACATAAGTCCCCCACGTGTCGTGGTACCCCCCTAGGATTTTCGGCCTCCCTCGTCTCTCGACAATAAGCACCTCTCTAGGGACTGGCCACGGTTCGTAGATATTAGATCTCTAAGACATCTACCACCCTAGTTTACACGTGATTTCAATCGATGACTTTTTTCTCTCTGAATTCGTCGCGGCCAATTACTTGGGGGGCACCAATAAATGTTGCTGATAATCGTCCGGTTCGTCAGGGTTCCAGATCAGTATAATAAAAACCGTATATCGATTTCCCCCAATGTCTTAGAATACACTAGTCACCCTCTGGATACAACGCATCAAAAAACGGATACTGATGTGTTGTGTTTAGCAACCATCTTCTCGCCTCACAAATTTGAGTGTTTTAGCCCTTTGTGTCATAATACTGTTGCTTTGTTTTTACTTTAGCATGGTATGCCATATTTTAAATACATGTTTGTTGCTCTTAGTGGTGTAATGCATCGCAAAAGCAGTGTCCCGACACCAACTTCTCATAACGTGATAATAGAACAAATACAAACAATTGTGAAGGTTACAAAAAAAACAAAACAAAAAGGGGAAAGCACAATACGATAAGATAAATATCACGAGAAACAACTAATAGAATAGCAACTTACAACCTACACAAAATTATAGAGAAACACTTTGCAAGTTCTTGCAATAACCGGATATGGCGTAGTTCCATTTGATGCCTAAAACACTAAAAAAAGCTGCCTCATGATTGACAAAACATTATGTCGCTTTTTTGTTTAGCTTAATTAGTGATGTTACAGGCTGTTAATTATGACACTTCTTAAGCATACTCACTTCATGCTATAATTAGGGAAACAGCTACCCAACCTCAAAGACTCTACCTGTGCTCCCACTCAAGTTGGGAGTTGAGACCTCTCATCCTAATTCATAATAATATTAATTCCGGCGGAACCAGACTCAATCATTAGAAAATCAATTAAATTGCAGATCGAATCATCAGAAATATCAATAGTCAATCAAATCCAAATCAATCACATTTCAAATCAATACATTAACCTTTCTCGATCTACAATCAAATCAAAATCAATCAAATCGATACTCATATCATATCAGAATCCCATCGCCAGTCTGTAGCCTTCTATATGCAACCAAATCAATCCAACCAAATCAATCTACGGTCATATGCAAATCTTATTCTCAATCAATCGATCCTAATCTCATCAATAAATCAATCAATCATATCGATAATCAATCACATATCTAATCATCCACAATCCCATCACATCAAAAGTTTGACCGTATCAGAAACGAGAAGGAATGAATTAATATAAATATGATCCAATCAATCTCAAAATACACATTAAATTACAATATACAAATCTGAAGGCTTTTTTATTCACTTCAGAATTCAACACAGGTGTTACTCTTCTTACTGTTCAAGCAACGCAATATCAAGTTAGACATAACACTCAAATAAGAACATAAATTCTCAGTCTAATAGCTAACTGGGAAAAAAACCTTCATAAATGAAATAAAGCTAGACTTTATTTTATACTCAGAAAATCGCCAACTCCATAATGGACCATTCTGTCCTATTGGCACTTTGTTAATTATGAATAACTGTGAACCTATCTCTCCAGCTTCCTATGAGATTCTCTCACATTTGTCCACTCATAATATAGATTCAAAAGTTTTGAAATTATTATACTATAATATATAGATCAATAGCTTTATAAATGACATGAGACGATAAATAAACCTTGACGTAGGTTTGTTGCTCATAATGATATGTGCGATCTGGCAGCCATCTTGGGAAATGGCCGCCATCTTGGAAGTTTTCTCGCGCCTGGCAGGGAATCATTAAATATCTGAAAAGAGAGCTCGATACTCGTCATGAACTACACAAATATTGGTTAGATACTCACTACTGATTTTTTTTTTTGCTATTGCTAGTTAAATTTTAATATCATAAGTCTTGAACGATTTACTCTAGTAACTGAAGCGCAAATTAATAATCTTACTTCTATTAGAAAACAAAATAGGAACTAATTCATGGACAAATTATTAACTGTCACTATACAATTATCGATGTAGAGCATTCGATACGACGTTTATATCGAACCTATTAACAGAGAGCGAACATAGATTATGAAAGCTAAATAGTGGACACTTTTAATTAATTACTCGGATTTTCTCCTTTCTATATGGAATTCTAACGTAGTATCTCATGATTAGCACAGTAACACTGTGAGGGTAAGAAAGGGAATTGATAACACTGGCATTCACTTTGATATACACCAATCATTGTTATTGACAATTAGCTGTGCAAAACCATGTTATTATTCGCATAATACTATTATATGTAGTATAGATATATCAAATAGCTCAAATGTCTGAGCATGCTCCAATGCAGACACGGCCCTTCTAACTTAGCTCAATATTCTATCAGTGACAAAACATCAGCCTGACATTAGCGCTTCGTGCGCGCGAGCAGGGCGGTGAATGGCGAAGTTCAGGACAAGTTAGAGAATGATACGGATATCGATTGGCAAATGAATAGAGGTATTGTGTTTGTTATCGTCTTAATTTGATGCGCCTAAAATTACTTAGATATTTCTTCCAATCTAATTTATTCGTTTTTTGGGGGGGGCGATGAGGCCCCGACCCCTGCTGACGATTTGTGGAGATATGTGGTTCAAAATGTTATCGATTTCTTTTTCACTATGGTATTATGGTTCTGATACATAAACTTGTTTTCATGTGACATTAAACGCACACCTGTACCATTATGGGGCACCAAATAATCGTTACGTTGAGTATCATATGTGCTAACAAGGGAACAAGAGCTATTAATCGTTGTTCGAATTGTCACATCTGCGACGTAGTCTCGCGGGCGTGGATTGTGAAGCGGCGGGCCACGGGAAACTCACGACTTTTGCAGCCACAGCGTTTTTTTGGATGATATACACACAGGCCATATCCCTCTGGCGGGGCTCCGCTATTAACCATGTGTGAGTAAACGCAAAATTGACAATTTTGTCTTCAGTCGAAATTGCCTATCCTGCTGCTTGTCCAATAGCACCTCAATATTGGACCTCAAAACGGACTCGTAGTGGTCTGTGTGATGTACCAAAATCTATCATGCGTGGACCAAAAGTCGCTGGCGGTAAAACAATTTGCGTAAAAAAGTTGTACCCCTCAAGGCTATTAATTTGCGTGGCAAATAAGCTCACCTAACCAGCATTGTGCTTGTGTTTTGCGCGATTCGATTGATCGCACGCGGACACAACGAGACAGCTCTATAGCAAAGATTTAAGTCCGAAGAGTTCATCATTTCGCGTAAAATTTTAGATAGGAGACTGATAGCAAATTGATAGGCGGCCTTGCGGAT
>JZLH01S0260770.1:20672-49744 GCA_001188425.1 Eucidaris tribuloides | reverse complement strand
ACATAATATAAATTAGATAAATTTCAAGTTTTTTTAATAGTTCATGATAATTGAATGCGGTTTTTTTCATAGTTGCATGTATGAAATAATGTTTCTGATAATATATTGAATGCACAGCTAAAATTATTTTCAAATTTCTGAGAAAACGGCACTTTTATGGAATGTATATCACATGACATATGGGGAGCTGCTCGCATGTGACGTCACAAATTTAAAACTTTGAAACTTCATAACTCTGTTATTCCTTGGTGGATTTTCGCCAAACTTTCATTAATATGTTTCTCTCATTGTTCTGCTTTTATTAAAACCAACTTAATGTCAGGGTGAACCTTGCCTTTTTAACATATAGGATCTAGCATTCAGTTTGGTTATATTTGTTTGAGTAGAGCAAATAGGACCTTGTATGTTACTGGGCCATTTCCTGAGGAAAGACCCATCCGGGTTGTCTCATAATGATGTTAATGCAGATAGATTACAGGAGATGTCTGAAGGTGCTTTCAGTACAAACAGCAAACTTTACGAAGTTTCACTTCCCCACGATTAACTTCGTAAAGTTTGGTACTGTTAACACAAACTTCCTGTAAAACTTCTTGCGTATCTTCAAACAACCTTGTAGGAAATTTCCCAAACATCAAAAAACTTCCTGCAGATATTTCAGGTGTGAACACAAACTTTGGGAGGATAAATCCCATAAACCGATGTGCATTTCCGGTGTGGGGATGCACATGTACATGCATGTACGCTGTACGAACAGGGAATCTGTGGAGCTGAATGCATGATTTTTGCATTACGAATACAAGTGAAGTTGCATCTGTCACTGTGCTGTTAGATAATTCAATTTCTATCAGAATTTGTTACTTTGATTTATATAATTATGCAGAGAAAATTTTAGAGCATCACGGAAACATAATTCCTTATCACACATCAGTCCGACTCTGTGGAACACAGTGTAGTGGATTTGATTTTGTGTGGTATTACATGTATATGGCCAATTGCAAACTGTCGCACATGTGTAGTGCAGGCCAATTTTTTTAAAAGGCTCATGAGAAGGTAATCTTCTCAAAGTTTTACCCCAGTGTGAATGGCTGAACCAAACTTGGCGAAGTCTTCAAGAAGATATAAACTAATATACTTCATGAAGATTTGTAATGTGATTGCACCTTGAATTTCATTCTTCTTTGATCACTTGTTTCCTTCCTTTTGGGAGCAGAAAAATATTACTCAATATTTGGCAGAGATAATGGCATAATGGCATTACTGATTTGTCAGTAATAATGAGACTGACACTGAGAGTACAAGTATATCCATTGCAATCCAAACATTTGTGCGATGATTAGAAAACAAAATAATACAGTTTCAACATGAACATGCCATAAAAGCTGGTTGACACCATACATGCCCATGACAACTCTGCAAAAAATTACAGTCTTGAGCTTTGCAACATGTAATTGACATTTGTGAGGTATTTCTTATATTCTAATCTCTATAAATTAATAATTATTTCCCCTATTTATCATTTCAATTAAAACTGCAATAATTTCAATCGACTTACTGCTGTAAAAACTCCTGTAGACCCAGTTTCCTTCTCTCGATCACATCCTTATTAAATATGTTCAGTAACTGCCATGATGGCATGGTTGGTATATTCCTGTTGGTTCAATGGAATAAAAGATAAAAAGCATTAAAAATGCTTGGGCATTAGAAAATGTACTTTACATATCTAATTAATGTACATGTATCATCTCATTTTCATTTGTGAACAGAACTCTTGTATTCATCATTCACATTTACAACTTTTGTCACACATTCCAGTGCCCATGCAGTTTACGTTTCCACCTGCATTTTCACTCAAAATATGGATTTTCTGTGTATGGGCCGCCCAGACCTTGCTTACTGGTTGTAATCATGTGATGCCGCATAAGCACCTCAATTACAACAAGATCTAAAAACGTGGACCGTCCCCCTTAGAAGGTACGTCTGCGGTTGTACAGTAAAATTAATCCAAAACGTCCACGGTTGGAGGCGATTACAAACACACACACACACACACGCACACGCACGCACGCACGCACGCATGCACACACGTACACACGCACACACGCACACACACACACACACACACACACACACACACACAACCACACACACACAAAAACTCCTCTCCTAATTGTCAAACAGGTTTTTTATTCTCAACCTCTGCACTCATTTGAGAATTCAATAAGGTTGATAATGATTTATGATACCATTACATAAAATCATGTCCTCCTGCACTTTTGTAACTGCCTTTGTTATACTCCGCATATTTGCACTGTTTCCTGTCAACTGACAGTCAATAGTAATCACAGTTGTATAATTCAGCTCTATCTAGGTCACAGTGTCACAGTGCTAATCTCGATTATGCCAGTTACTAATCCTAGCTGACGCAGGTTTAGGCTAATGAAACTCAAGTATGAGTTTCCCGTCACATTTTTTTCAGCCCATAATGAGGGAACTATTTCATTATTCATTATTCATTATTTATTACACGCAGGATTTCATTATTTTAACTTTTTTACAAAACTTAAATGCTTTTTTGGTCATTCCATTTGCACATTTCCAGTTTCTAACGGTTCTAACCCAAAACCTGTACAGTGGAACTGTTTTGATGGATTATAGACCAACAGACGATCATGAAACGAAATACAAACAATATTGGATCTATTTTTAAACTCATTTCCCACCAAAACTTCCAAAATCAACCGAAAAGGTGAGGCTTGAAAAGAATTTTTCAAAATAATGAATTATTCTCAGATTTTCGGACGCTAATGCAGCCCAAAAATCATAACGAGGGCGGGTGACGGGAAACTCATAATCAAGTTTCATTAGCCTTATCTGGAGAATGTGCAATCAGGGAGGTGGAAGATATGCCAATTTGCTTCAAAAAATGAAGTTGGCAATCCAAGGAAGCCGTGATAACAATACAACAGCAATACAAATTATTACCTGGCAATGAAATGAGTTAAACAGGAAACAAAGATTTAAAGGGAAACTTCTGCACATAGCAAGTACATGTAGCTTTGAATAAAGGCAAGAATCATCAGGGTAACAAAATGTGAAATTCTGAGAAAAGTCAGGCAAAAGAATAATTTTTGAAAATTCTTGTGATCATTACAAATTGATAACACCGCATTAAATACAAACACCCTCCATTGTTTCTAGATATTGCAAAATGCTGACAAAGTTTCTTTGTCTGTGTAGAAACCTTTCTTCATCTGATCATCTCTGATACTGCACAAATGTTCCGACTAGGCTAGCACACTTTTACATGATTTCCATTTTCCACTATAAAATGTGTCTAGCCATACACTTTCAAGAAAATGCCAGTTTTGTGATATTTTATGAATAAAACTGAATGGACAGTTGCTCACGGTCAATTTTCCCTATCGCATATAGCCGATATTAAGCGATATCACCTCGCGATACCGATATCTGATCGATCGCTCTTGGGATACATACTTCCGGTTCTGGTAAATCATACAGTTAAACGCACAAAACGTCATTTCGAACGTCGTCAAATTCGTTATTTTAATACCTCATACCCGAGCAAACATGGATTGACCTGATGAACAATATTGATGAATGTCTGTGTTGCAATTAAATGACTTTCTTAGTGAAAAAAAATGCTCCTACGACTGGTAAACGAAGGAATGAACTCGAAACCCTCGTCAAGAAAGCCGCGAATGTTTACCCCGTGATAGAGGAATGCGACCACGCGCACGCCGATTCGGAACACGAACGCTGGTGTGTGAGGACAGCCGATAGCTCTGTTCATGACTTAAATAGGAAGGTTGTTATATGGACGAAGGACTTGAAAAAAAAATTATTCGCAAGATTATAATAAAGATTTTGATACGATCAACGAGTACTTTTTTCGAGCGTTCGATGTATTATCGCCTTAGCTTTCACCGAAAGTTATTTCCCAAGAATAATAGGGTAAAAAAATAGAGCGCCACATCGTCAGAATCAGAGAGCTTATATGCGATAGGGTAAGAAATTGCAATGTTTGGCAAATTTTGTAAAGATCGTTGTGGAAGCAGCAATTCATGTCTTTATTCTTATTTGTATGATTTTCCTTAAACTTTCATTGATGTGTTTCCCTGATTATTGTGCTTCCGTGCAAAGCAACTTGCTATGAGCTACCTGGTATTCCCCTTGAAATGTTTTGCTTCTCAGCTGCACCTAATGTGGGGAAAAGGTCACCACCCTCAACAATGATATTCATGGTGGTACCTCTGTGGATGACTGTGCACAAATTACTTCAAAGGTCCATGTCAGACCTGTGTGTACAAACAAAACAAACATCATGGACAAAAGTTTCCAAATACACACACGTACCTCCTCATGAAAGAACAACTCGATGCAAGTCGTTTCCTCAGCCAAACGAAGTCAGAATAGCTACGCCACACACACGTCATGGGAAGATGGAAACAGATGTCATTAGACTGAAGTGAGGGAAAAATGAGCAAATTTTGAATTGTTTTAAATAATTTCCAGCATGTAGGTACATACATGTATATCACAATAGAAACAATTTATGTGTCATTCATACAAGTATTTCCACATAAGAAAGGCAAAAATAGCACATTTCGTATTTGAGCAAAATTCACATATAGATAGATAATGTTCCATAGACAGATTAGTGAATTTAACGATTTACAGAAACAGAACACCATTTTGCAATAACTTTTACTGTTTTCTGAATAAAAAGTTTTGAAATTTGTTAAAATTTCTGGGTACTGGACTTAAAATTAAGCTTGATTCAATAATAATGATCACAAAAAAAAACTGATTGTATCATTTAGTTTTCTTATGTACATTCCCCTTTGTTTCAAAGTTGCAACAATATATTGTAAAGAACTTGTTGAAACTTTGAAAGGTATTTTCCCGAGAAATGATTTAAAACTATAAAACTGAAAACAATTTTTCCCATTACAAAACTTTTCAATTCTTGTCTCCACAATTGTAAATTTTATGCCTTCATACAAGATGTCACTCAACTCAAGAGGGGATTAACCCCTCCCCTCCAAATAAAGATTAAATTGAATATTTTCAATAATCTCCGGTATGTATGTATTCTTTATCACAATAGAAAGTAATACATAATGTATTGGTCATTCACGTATGAATTAGTCATTCATATAAGGAGGCCTGCTGTTTCTAGTTTTGATTCTAGCAGGATTACTGTCATTCAAAACTGACAACATAAGACTGAAATAAGTCTTACGTAGTCAGTTTTGCCTTTGACAAAGATCGTGAGAGGGTAAAAAAAAAGTTTACAAAGATCCTGATAGAATTTAAAAAAAAATCTGGACCTTTTACATTCTCAGGTACATGTAGCTTTAGAGGACAAGCAGTTTCAATTCAGCAACTATTTCAGTACACTTTGTTGTTTCACAAAACAATAAGTTGATAATGGGATTTTCCAAGAATAAAGGTTGCCATTTAATGCCATTTCAGTTATCCATAAAAATATCTCATGCAATGTATATGATTCCCCCCCTCCTCCCCTTTTCCACCCAATTGCACATTATTGTATTGGGTACTTTGACTAACCTATTACCGTGCCTTTGGAATTACATGTAGTCAATATAGTAAGTCTGATAAATCTTCCAGTCAGTTCTAAAAACCTGTAGAGTATCTCTTTGCTGATCATGGCAATGCAATTTATCTTATTTGTTCAGTTGTTCAAACAGTTTTCTGTTCAGTGATGCACATGTAACAAAAACATCAGTTGCATTATTGGGCATACAAAAACCCAAGACACTGAACATTGATTTGACTGCAAGTGCTTTAAATGTCTGGTAATAAAACTGAGAGTAAACCATTTTTTATAATGTCTGGATGTTCTCAATATTCATAGATTAACTATGTGATTTATTTATTTTATTTAACATTTTCTTTCTTTTTGTTAATTTTTTCAAATTATTATTTTGCTGTTTTCCCTTCTCCGATGATAAAGAGACATTGCATCAACTCCATTTATCAAGAAATCTAGGTTGGGTTATAATTAAATTCCTGTAAAAATGTACCTACCTCGACATTGATCTTGTATAATGTGACCTTGGATCCTGAGCTACTCACAGAGGTTATTGCCTCATCAATTCTTATTGATGTTTTCATCTGGAAAGGAGAAGAGGAAGAAAGAAAATATGACATTGAAAACATACATATAATACAGAGGGCTTTTTTTTAAAACAAAATCATTGGGTATAATGAAAAAATAAGTCAAAGGAAAATACACCAAATATTTAAAACAAGTTAATATTCAAGTCCAAGTATACATAGTTTTGGTAAATGGTGAACAATTAAATTCTTTGCTATTGTGATTTTAGATAGACCTAGTATTAATGCTCTGAAAATCACACGTTCTGAAACATGTATTTTCATTTTGTTTTTTACAAATGTATGAAATATTAAACTGTTGGGGGCCCCAACCACTTTGACACAAGAAATGTACACTAACTGGTGCAGTACAATACATGCTCTCTAAAAATTGGAAAGCACAGTTTGTCCCTAAAAACAATTTTCAGTTCAGGTTTGATGCTTTTTCAACTAAAACTATACATGACTGGGCTTAAAAGACACTGATGACTAAATCATTATTCTTTGATATGTCTGCATCGTGCATATATAGTGCATACTGCACATGCCTACAGATTTTCATGACAATACCAACTTGTACCAAATTACCAACTTTGATTGGTTCTGGGTGCTTCCCTACATACATGTACACGTACAAGAGGCACTTTGTGTTGTGATAAAAAAGATATTGAAATTAAAATATAACTGTCCTGTGAAAAATCACAAATTGCATGATGCATGCAATGTACTACAGCATGGATTTCTACCTCCATGAGGACCATGACTACAGGTACCCTTATGCCATTGTAAGAGTTTGTAATAGAGGGTCAATGAACTTTTAATGTGCCCCATCCAGAGGTCAAAGTACTATGGTCCAGTGTGCTAATCCCCCTTTGTGCCAGCCCCTAATCTGATGCCCAGCTGTGCCAGCTTCAGAGACTTGCATGACATGACATTGGCATCACAATGAAAGCATGATAACATTACAATAGCAAAGTCATGGGAATGTGATAACAATACAATTGCATTGCAATTAATCCATGTGCTGTAAACATGTCCTTGGCAATTCCAAAATTAATGGATTGACTGTCTATAAAACAGGATATTAGTATTCTGGGAGATTTAGCATTCTACGTACATGTATACAAATGTGAAACAATCTTGTACATTGATTGACGACTGCACACGGATTTCCTAAATATACAAGAAAGGGGCATCCTATCCTCTTTCTAGACATAGCTTTGGACCGAATTAGCTGTAAGTCCATACATTATTTTGTCACTAGCTTAGGGAGCATATTTTAGAGGGTAAATCTAACTCTTCGCACCCTATATGGCTGAGAATTTTATGGGTTTGTTTTTGTTCACTCACTTCACAATTTCATCACTACCCATCAATATTCCCCAATGGCCAACAGTCATATTAAGTTTTGTTGTACTGTGGAAGTCATTCCTTGGTTTAATTTTAGAAAGGGGATGAAACTGAAAAAAAAAAGTTTTCGAAAATAAAAATGTAAAATTCCTCACTCTGAAAAGGGGGACTTTCAAAACACGGCCTTGCTCTAGGCAATGTATCGCTCATTTGGGAATCTTTCCTTTGCAAAAATTTGGTAATTTCATTGACATTCATGATAGCCAATTGGTTTTTAGCTTTCTACCATATCATAATTAACCCCTCTATTAGTAGATTAGCCTAGGTTATGAAGGGAAAGTACGAACTTGATATCGATTAGACCCTCTAGTTTTAATTAGTGGGGATACAAGAGGAACTCTTGCCATGTTAGAACATTTCGATTGATCAAGCATTATTTAGTTAGAACATTACAATAAGGAATACTGTTCATGACTTGGCAATGTCTGACAGCAACACAATCATTCATGAGCTTGAATCCTTGATGAATTCTATTTTCAAATAGATCAATGCTAATTTTCAAAGTTTGGCTGTAGGGGCGCACGTCTAATATCGGAGATTATTTTCAATGACGGAGATTATCTCCTCTATCGGAAATTTTTAAATGGGTCATCAACCCTTGGCCCAAAGAAAATCTCCAATATCGGAGATTGTTTTTCCAAAACGTGATCCCGCAGTGGTGGAAACAATAAGATCAATAAGATTTAAATTTGCATAGCCATAGGGTCTAATAGAACTTTAGATCTATTAATAATTAATAACAATGTAATAATAATGACAACAGTCATAAACTTTGCTGGTATCGATCTCATCAGCAACTTTGCTATTGATAATTGATTAAATTAAAGTGTAAACAATCGGATCATTACTTGGCAAGTACACAGTGAATTTTCAAAGTACACGGTCGCGGTCATCTGGAGTAAAATCCCTTGCGGATTCTGAATATCGCATTACTAAGTTGCAATAACTTAATCCTGACTGCCCCGAGGTAAATAGTCTAAACAAAAAATGTCTCCGAAATTGGAGAGCAGAAAAAGTCTCTGACTCTGATAATCAGTGACTCTCTCCGAGCTCCGAGGGCGAGGGTGAGGGTGGAGAGAGTTTCCGATATTGGTCGTGCGCCTGTACTGTTTGGATGCAAAAGTCATGAAAGTGCAGTTAATGACAACAGTAAAATTTATTTATTTATTTATTTATTATGTCATTTTTTCAGTAGGGTAGCTCCATCAGTGGTTGAGCACTGTTTTCCGTGGAGGCCCTACAACAAAATACAAAGAATAAACTGACAAACATTATAAACAACGTCGTTTTCCCATTTGGGTTTTTATTTTGGGTAAAATTAAACCGTTTTCCGCACTGCACGTTCTACATGTCATATCTGGTCATGGTGTGTAGACCAAAGCTTCGGTCTGTGTCGTCGTCGGCTCAGCCTTGGCTTTTAGCTCGATAGCCGGAGCCGACTCAGCTCAAGATCAGGTCAGAAGCAGGAGCCAAGCCGACGCGCGACGCGACGGTGATGGCATGGCCGAAGCTTTCTCGGTCTAACAATCCCATTCGAAGTAAAGTGCAGAATTCCACTTACTTTACGTCTGTAAGATGGAGTACTACTTCCCGACGAATGCTGCTGAATATTGATCACCTCGAAATCACTTCCACTGCCGCTGCTGCTTGTGTCGAAACTAACCTCAATTTCCGGCTCGGCCGAGTCCTCAAAGCAGGTGAAATCACCGGTATCACCAGAGCCAGCGGAGGAAGCGTTACTACTGCTGACGCTGATTCTCAAAATGTTCTCCATTATTGTACTTCTTAAACTTTAGTAACTGCTAATTATTGCCATTGGTTTGATTTTATCCAGAAGAATCAGATATCTCAACTATTGTTATGTCCTAGGCCCATCCAGACGTGAAATAACATAATCAAAGCAATGTAAAAATCACGTAAAATGTATAACGTTACCAGCTTCAGCTCTTGAACGAAAAACGCCGGTTTGTTTTATTTGTTGACGTTTACACAGTTTAGCGCGCCACAACTGTACAGTACAAAGTCACACGGCTTGCTGCATGGTTTGCACGCTCCACTGCACCGGTCATATGACTGGTATGACGCAATCGCTACTGCCGGAAGGATTTTTTCCTTACTACGCATACGCCCACCACTCATTGGTTATTCCCAAAGCACTAAATTCGTTGTGTATGTTATTGAAAACAGTCCCCGAATCTAAGTTTAGAATCCGACATTCACGTATATTTGTTCTTGATAGGTTATATGGTTTGATTCACGGTGTATTTCCGAATCATTTATTTACATTTAATCGAGGCTTGTACTAGCTGTAAGGCCTGTAATATTGTAAATAATATTGATTGATTGATTGTTCTCCAATATAATACACTGTCAGGTGACAAGAAAGAAATTCATTCATTCGCATTGTATTGAACGATCGATCAATCGATCGACCGATTGATTGATTGATTGATTGATTGATTGATTGATTGATTGATTGATTGATTGATTGATTGATTGATTGATTGATTGATTGATTGATTGATTCATTCATTCATTCATTCATTCATTCATTCATTCATTCATTCATTCATTCATTCATTCCCGGGATTCATTCCTTCATTTAGGGCCTATTCACTTAGTACCCTGAATTGATACCTTTTTGATTTCATGTCTATTTTTCACAATCATGTATGCCTATATGGATTTAAGTATGTTCAATCATAACAGGGTGGCGGAACCGCGGGGGGGGGCAGGGGGGCACTTGCCCCCCCCCCCAAATTTCCGATAGGAAAAAATGCCATTTTTTCAAAATAAATGTACCCTTTTTGAAATCACACTTTTTTCAATCTATGCATTTTTGTCCTGGATGGTTTTTTTTTTTATCATTTCGTTTGTTATCTTGTTCATTCATTTCCTTTTTTTTTCGTGTTTCATTTATTCCCTCCCCCCCTTTCTTTCTGTTTTTGCCCCGTTTTGCCCTGGACGGGGGCGATTACATGTATACAGTACAGAAAAGACATAATTATGGTAAATTATGTTTAATGAACATTGTGCTAAAAAAGGGGCATTGCATCTCATCTTTAATGGCCCAATAGCAGGCCCTCCTATTGTTTGCCCCACTGCCCCCCCCCCCCATTTCACTTAAAGGTAAATAATGCAATTTGGGGTAAGTTAAATGTTCCTCGTTTTGGTTTGTACCCATACAGAGTGAAGGAACCTTTTATTCACTGAAGGCGATTTTCTTTTATTTTGATATAGTTTATTCTACGTATTTTTTGTGCCCCTGAGGGCCCTACACACATCAACGAAGAAGCACATTATGTGCCTAAAAGGGGCATTTGGGCCCTCACCTTGGTGCCCCCGAGAGTGGAAAACTTGGGCCCTCTCCCATCTTTTTGTCCGTGAAAACATGACCCAGTTTTTTGCTATTCAAGCGATAAAAAGTGTCTTTCGTGAGGGAACTTTCTGACGGTCACTTTTCTTCTCTTCCAACAAAGAAAATCACTTCTTAAGGAGAATAATGCCCCATTTCTTTAACAGAAACTTTGCGTATTCTACAATGTGCATCATGACGTGTGTTTAGTTATGAAGTCTATTTGGATTCACTATCGTGCAGATGGGGAACTTGGAGGGACTGCAGTTATTTACTAAAAAAAAAAATGGACCTGGGTACCATCGCTCAGAGTCACACTTTATTAATAAAAACACATACAATTATTGCTTTATACTTATTTTATATTGTTTGTCTAAATCCAAATTTATTGTGAACATTAGATAAGAACTAAAATGAAAGTTTTACGATTTAATTTTTTCAAGACCGCTGCTTGCTCCAAACAAACTATCGGCCTACATAGTTCGTGTCAAAACACTATCATAAAATGAAGATCAAATGAAAGGAAATTATATCCATTCCTATTATTGTTCATAACGAAACTATGTGTTTTATCATCTCTGCCCTCAAAAAAGGTGTTTTGCCCATTGACCCTCATGGGTCCGTTTTATCTATACAGAAGTTCTTCAGCTGTTCTCTGAGTATAGTAATTAGCGCCACAAAGCGAGTTTTACAACTTAAAATTTCCAAATTTTTCCAAACCGCTCGCTCGCTGCGCTCGCTCGCGGAATAGATATATTTCATGTTTTAATGATCAGAAATCCCCTTCAATGAAGGTTTTGCTGAAGTTGCATGACCGCGAAAAAATACCCAATAACTTCAAAAAGAAACGTTTGATCTAGACAGATGTTTTTCAGCTTTTTAAAACACTACAAATTAGCGCCAAAATAGACCACAAAGCGAGTTTTACAACTTAAAATTTCCAAATTTTCTCAAACCACTCGCTCGCTACGCTCGCTCGCGGAGCAGGTTTCATGTTATAATCATCGGAAAACACTTCAAAAAGGTTGGGCTCTACACTTATATTACAACAAAAAAGTTACTTAAAGCGGCAGAAACCTAATCTGATGATGAAAATATCTACATGCGCCCATGCCCCTTTTGACACATAAGTGCCCTTTTTTGGCTTTGCCCCCCCCCCAAACGAAAATACGTTCCGCCGCCCCTGCAATCTAATTACTGAACTTTAAGAATGTCATAATATATTCCTCATCAAAATCTGCTAGATTTGGTTGTTCATTGATATTTAAACTATTACTGTGCAATATTTTATTAATTTATGTATTATTTTATGTTATTTATATAGTAATTACGTTGCATATACATATTTTTTGTGAATCATATATGTTTAGACTCCAGACTTTCTAATTGATTTTTTGTTTGTTTCAATAAAACCTATATTGAATTGAATTTCATTCACTAATTCATTTATTCATTCATTCATCCATTCCAGAGCAGGTTTATAGAGATTCCATTCATTCACTCAATCATTCACATGGATATCTTACTGGTCTGACTTCCAAATGTGCAAATTTATCCACCCTGTAATGAAAGGGAAACTTTCTGTTACCAAAGGGAAACAAAAAAAGGATTTAAAAACTCAAAACAGTTTGTTTGAAACTTGATTATAACACTACATATAACTCTGTATATAATAGCGAAATTTCTCTTTAAAAGAATATAAAAATAGGTTCACAACACCCTAAAATTGTATTTCCTTCTGTTCATTGACCTTTGACCCTTAACAATTAGTGAAATTTTGTGTCCAAAACAAATGGAAAATTGCTCATACAGAACATTTCAGTGTTACTAATTTGTAATGATTACAAGAGTTAATTACCTTATTAATATTTGCACAATTTCTTTTTTTAAATTTCACTTGTGTATTTCCCCTGATTATTCTGGTTCTATTCAAAACATCCTGGTCACTACCACTTGCAGGGGAAATCCCCTACTGTAGCTCATTTTAGCCAACCATAGGTAGTTGGGCATACCTACGGGAAAATAATTTTTCATAGGGGGAGGTAGGGTTTTTTGATGATTTGTAGGGGATTTTGACAATTTTCAGAAATATTCTTAAATCGACTTTGGATTTCAAAGTATTCCCATATATATTCATCTGTCGACATTGTTTGGGCAAGGCCATTGTCCATCTCCGACAAAGAAACCGTGTAGGGGAAAGCATACCTTCGTAGGGAAAAATGGATTTTTGTAGAGGAAAACATAGTTTCGTAGGGGAAAATTGGGCTGTTGGGGCATAGGGAAAAGTAGTGTCTGTAGGTGAAAATATGCATGCAGTGTAGGGGGAAATTAAAAATTTTGAATTTCAGCCCTGATCCTGCCTTCAGCCTAACAGGGGAAGTCCACCCTGACATCAAGTTGATTTTAATCAAAGCAGAAAATTGAGAGAAACCTATGAGTGAAGGTTTGGTGAAAATCCATAAAAATAACAGTTATGAATTTTTGAAGGTTTCAATTTGTTAGTTTACATGTGAGCAGCTCCCCCATTTGTCATGTAATATGAATTCCATTAAGTATGATTTTCTCAGAAAAAATGTGCATTCAATTTGTAATCAGAAACATTATTTCATACCTGCTTCAATGAAAAAAAAACACATTCAATTATCATGAACCATTAAAAAATGGCAATTTCTGGAATTTATATTACATGAAAAATGTGCAGAAGCTCGCATATGACTTCACGATAAATTAAAACTTTGAAACTTCACAACTGTGCTATTCTCTGGTGGATTTTCACCAAACTTTCATTAATATAATTCCCTCATATTTCTGCTTTCATTAAAACCAAATAAACATCAGGGTGGACTTTTCCTTTAAGTACATGTATTACAACACTGGGAACACATATAATCAAAGAGAATACACATCGGTCATTTCATCTACATAACATTTTATTGATATTACCTTATCCAAATCCAGTGACCCGGTCACACATGTATTGAATTACAATGTACATACAATGCAAATGAACAGCAGTGTTGTATCCGAGGCCGGCCTCGACGCCAATTTCTACAGGCCTCGGCCTTGGTCTCGGTCTGAATCTCCTGCACAAACCCTGTGGAAGGGTTGTGTTTTGGGGCGGCCTCAAGACCAATTTCTGGCTGCCACGGTCTCGATCTTGGTCCGAGTCACCTGTACAAACCCTATGGAAAGGTTGTGTTTTGGGGCGGCCTCGGTCTCAGAATCCGTAGTCTCGGACTCGGATACAGCACTGACTTACAGATTATAAAATCTCACCGACAGACAAAATTTCATTATTATTAAGAATTACGACAAAAGGAAGATTATATGAACTTTACAGCCTTGAATATTATTGACCAGAATGACAATCTATTAAAAAGAATTCCATTGAATCGAGTGCTGTTATACTGAATACATCACAAAGATTACATATCCCAATATTTTGTGCTGCGTTTTATTTATAAGCAAATCAAGAAGCACACAGTAAACCTGAACTTGTTCCAGACAAAATGTAACATATTACTGAAGGAAAAACTCGTCGGCTCACTGCAAAAAGGGGTTATCATCCATAGACGATACACAGATGTTAAACCCTTTTTGCAGTGAGCCAACGAACTGTGGCCTTAATCTATGCAGTCTATGCAACAGACATTTGATTAACAACAAACTTGATGGTAGAATTCAGTGACCAGTTTATCACTGTAATGAAAAGTTCCAAAGTAAAACATCTCCTGGGTATATATATGTCATACATGTGATATAGAATTCATAAATTCCTGGCCTATTTTCCTTGCCCTAGTCTACATAACCGTTGTCAGCCTTTATGATTGGCAGTTATTTTATCTCTGTGTGCGAAATATGGTTAATTCAGAGCAGGCGGTTGGGTTTTGGTTACAATCCGATACACCAATGATTGAAAAAGGGTCTGATAGACCAAGGGCCTGATAAACCAAGGGTCCATAGATTTATGTTATGTCAGGGATATAAGTTAGTTATTTTCTAAATGGTCAAATTCCACATTCATTGTTATAAAAGTCAACCAGGACAAGCAATAAACGTTATGATATACATGTATTGAACTTGTTTCCTCTGTATTCTCTGGACAAGTTTGGCTCTGCTGTTGTTTTTATTTCATTATGACATTTTGTGGAAAGTGTCATTTGCTGGTATACACACCTGTACTTTTTTCTGAAATACTGTCTTTTTCCACTTTGTTATAATACTTTCTTTCTTTGTTCTGTAGAATGAGAAATCTTATGAAGATGGGGCAATATATGTTAACCTGTTGATGATGACACATTTTTCATAGAGCCCAACACGAGATATCTCACTTAGTCTCCAATGGTTTACCATGGGTATACAGTTTGAACTCGATTAACCGGCTACAATGGGACCAGCAGCCATCCGGATAAGTGATATGGCCGGATAAGAGAGATAATGTACAAACACACTATAGGGGGGAGGTACACATGCCATAAGTTGTTGTATAAACAACCCAAAGACCATGCACAAATTGCAACAGACCTCCCACATGTGACACTTATTTACTGTCCCTGATAACCAGCATGTTTCTGTGTACATTTCTGATAAAGGTGTATCAATTACACGTAATGACCGATAAGCCTATTGTCCGGATAACAGAGATCTCCGTATAATCGTATAATCGATGGCCGTATAACCGAGGCCGAACTGTACTCATGAGACATCCATTTACAATATTAAAAAAATCTGAACGCAGCCTCTACTCAGTGTTACCAACTCAAATCACGGCCAATCGACGGGAAAAGCTCTCTCAACTTGCAGTAGCAGTGCACATATCCTTCATGTGAAAAATCTGGCTGCGCACAAACACGCGGCACCCAATTTTCAGCTGCGACAGATGTTTCAAAGTAGCCCAATTGGGTGCGTAAGCCGCGAGTCGGCAACACTGCTCCTACCACCTTCAGACGTAATCCAATATTCAATTTATAAGCATGTCTTGACACTAAATGTGGTCATTCTAAAGGTTATAATGCTGGTTGTTAGGGGGAAGTGGAAAAGAATGACTACAGGGTTCCATGCATTCTTTACATATGATCCTGACATATCATTCTTTTTATCCACCAATAGTCCAATTATAATGCACAATGTACAGCAATTCCTTTTTTTTCTGTTTTTTTTTCAAAGAACTTGATGCAAGCACAAAATTTATGTGATACATCCTAATGACTACGATATGTACACAACGTAAATATGTTTAGGAATACAAAGACGTAACATGCAAATCAGTGACTTCTAATGATATTGCAATATCTGTTCTGCAAAATTGCACCTTTAGATGACGATGCCAACAGATCAATTCATTTCATGCATCTAACGTAATTTTTGCGAACCTGATTTTGTGTAATAACCCAACGAGTTTAGCAACGCTTAGTACTGATGTACATGGGTATATCACTGTTGCATTCGTGTAATATAATATAACACAACATAACTCCAAGAGACCTGATGCTTTGCAGCGGGTCCCAAAGCTATACAGTGGAGGTACTGTATTTTTTGCTTGCAAGGGGTTCGGTTGCGACTAGTTTTATTGAAAAACATTGAAATTATATCCATGAAAAAAAACCCTGAGGAGACGGACAAAACCATGGGTACACCTAGCGCTGGTATGCTGCATGCTGGAAATCAAACGTAACAGTGAAACAGAATTTTCTGACCAATTTTAGGTCCTGGCTTGATTTCTTGATTATATGACCTGTGTGCTTGGTGCACACAGGTGATGCGGGTGTTGTTTTTCATATGAACCAACTCATCGATGATCTACGTTTTCCCCGCAAATAGTTGACAATAAGAAATGTTGAGTACATCTCAGTTTTTATACTACCAGTTTGTATTTTATTGGATATTCATCGCATTAAATATTTTATGATGAAACTAGTTTCAACAGGATGTCAATTTCACAAGTGACTTCACACATGATTTTTGCAAATCACTTGTGTTTACTTTACCAATGCTAGGCATGCTCATGGTTCTGTCCCGTCTCCTCAGGGTTGTTTTTATTGATATAATTTCAACATTTTTTTAATAATCTAGTCGCAACCGAACCCCTTGTGAGCAAAAAAAATCAGTGTCTCCGCAGTAATAGCTTTGGGACCCACTGGGAAGCAGCGGGCCTCTTGGGGTTAAACACAACACACTGCCATTGGGCAACGATGGCAGTAATTCTAATTACCATACTCCCAAAACTTATTCTCATCTACGGCACTGCTGGGCAAGTCTACATTTCTATACACGGCAAACTAAGGCATGATTCTACAATAAAGCTCTAAGTTTAGCAATCTTTACACAACATTTTAAAATTTTAGCAAACAGCATGAATCTACATAAAGCAATGAGTTAACTATACAAAATATTTTCAAGTTTTAACAAAGAGAATGTTTTACCTTTAGAATACAAATTTACAAATGAAAACAAATAGAAATCTTGGAGTAGTGTTAGAATTACCTTCAAAATGACCTTCAAAACCTCTGATGTGTTTGTTTCACAGATGTAGAAATGTATGAATTGTACACTTATATTCTTAACTTGGTATGGCCAAAATCTTATACATGTACATGTATGCACAAGATATGCAGTTTATGTGTTATGCTTAGGGACTGTTCCTACTTTCATGAATTGCCAAAATCCATGAAAGCTACATTGTGAGGAATTTTACTTTGTGATGAAGTGGGTCTATAAATATATATGCTGCAACACATAGTTTTTGCTATTACGCAGTGTGAACAATGTACATGTGTCAGTTACACACAAAGTGCTATGGCAGCTGGTAAATTTCTTAGTGGCGTCTTGTTGGTATCAGTGTTTCTAACTCATCATAACGCCTTAGGGATGACACCCGATATCTTCACAACATTATAACCAAGATTACACTGATGAAAATGTAAATACCTTTGTCGGAACACATCATTTTTCATCTACAAGGCATTTATAAAAAAAAGTTATAGCCGTTTGAAAATAACACTGCACTCCAAAAGGTGCATAACACTGCATTTTATGAAAATGCTTAACAAAGTAACAGACAATGACAATTTTTGCAAAGCACCAAATCAAACTCTGAACATATAAGAAAGAGCAAAAGTGTTAATTCCAATCAAAGGTCCCCTGATTGCCCAAATACATGATTTCAATTCACTTCCAAACAATAATGTGTAGATACATGTAAGATGGTGGTAGAAAGACCTAAGCAACACTTTGCTTGGGAATCACTTATTACTGTTAGAAAAATTGACATAATTGTAACCCGTCACCACGATACCCTGATAAACTCACACAACCCAAGGGTAAGGAAAGTGCCAAATATTATAATTCAGATATAAAGAATGAAAGTGAAATATCCTCAAAAATCTGAAGTTTCATGACCTTCACATGTTGCAAGAGTTTGAATATTTATATTTCACCCAAAGTATTTAAATTTTTATGTTTATGTTTCATTGCATGTTTCATAAGATGTGCGACTTTATCAGGGTATCGTGGTGTCAGGTCACTTTTGATATAATCCAGTATTTAACTTCACAGTGAGATTTTAGAGTAGATTTAAGCCAGTAAAATAAGGACAAATTTCAGGTGAATTTGAAAACAGTTTTCAGCATTAAATTGTCTGCATAAAACCACTGCAAGTACAAGTACTGTTCACCCAACATATTTAACAAACAGACATTTTTTTTCTGATTTGCAACTAACCCACTCAGTATATAAACCAATTAATTGAATTTTCCAAAATAAAAATGTTGATACAGGGAAGAAAACCCTGCACAGAGGAAGAGTCTGTACAATTATGTTGTTGTATGACATAGCAACAATTAGGCCTGCTGATGAACAGGTTGGTACTGTATTTCATGTCTGTACAGAAATTCTGCCATAACATGTGTGTATAATAGCTCGTTCAGCTCTGTCGTATAAAGGTTGAACCAAGTATATCCTAAAAGATTTAAAAACAAAAACAGGAAAACTTAAAAAATGAATCAACATGGTTTTCCTTGAAGATAACAAAATCTCACTCAGTTTCTGACTGTAATCCATACAATATACCCTACTAAAGTCACAGTTTTAACCAACACTTATTATTATGATTTTATGGGAATTGCGACTTGGTATGTCTTACTAGTACTTTGCCAGGGCTAATCCCATATATGCACCTCTGTTTTGATTGATTAGACTTTCCTAAACACATAAAAAGGTATCTGCTTTACATTTGGTATTTGTATAATGAATACACAACATAGATATCACGACTGGGTAAATAACAATTTACAAATAATTTTCACAATAATACCATACATGATCTTACATTCTTACTCTTCATGGCACTTATGAGATATAATGTACCTAGGATCTATGCTATCGCACCCTCCTTCTCCAGTGCACAAACATACATGTATAATGAGCGATTCATAAATAACACAATACAAGAAGATTCCTGTTTAAGACTGTACAGTAGGATATAAAAGGTTTCAAATTTGATAGGAAGAAAAAAGAGAGTGCTTTACATCTAAAATTCAGAAAAGGTCTAAGTACTATATGAACCTGAATCTACTTTTGACAATTGTCTCTAGACAGTATAAATCAGGGAATTACAACATTCCTTACAATCCAATCAAATGAGGCAGTATAATACACATCTATTGAGTCTGTCACTCTAATCACATCAAGAAATAAATCTTATATTTATCAATTAAAAAGAACAAATCAAGATCGAAATGCTTGGAACAATCCAGGTTAACTGTCCAAAATAAAGTAATGCTGTACAAGTACAAATGGACGAAAAAAGTACACTAGTGTTATTATTATGACAAATTGAAAACTATCTGTTCCTACTACTTTCAAAATTGGTAAAATCCAATTGAGAACATTTACCATGATACATTTTGTTTTCGATCTAATAGATAAAGGATTGGATAAAATGATTATAAATTTGGAACATACTTTTAAAACCTAATTTCAGACTGTACCCAGGTTACATATTGATGATACATGTATGACACCTGAAAAGGCAAGCTCTAAAATTATTGGCAATATAATGGGAATTTACAGAACACTAGGTAACACATTCCATACCCCATCAACAAACTTTTAAACAGAATGGTGTTATCATTACTGTACATAACAATTATTTTAGGCTATCATGTAGATAGCATTTTTTTGTACAAAGGGGGAATCTACTGCCAAAAGTTCATTTGAACTAAACATCTGACCCCCAAACCAGTGTGTGATTAAGTAACTATTATTTCCATAAAATATTGCTAAAATACAAGAATGACATTGTTCTGTCCAAACTGGGAATATAAGAAATCTAAAAGCAGGCCATATAAAATACAAATAATTGTAACAAAAAAATTAACATTTCCCGGGCCCTGATTTATTTTATGTTGTAGTATTGATATACATTATCTTCTCATAATTTCAAGGGACAAACATGTTATCGCTTTGTTTTTTTAATTTCCAAACTCGGTAAGATTTCAGCTAAAACTTACATTGTTTAATCAATCTTGCGACATGCTGATAAACTCTCAACCACAGGAACATGTCTATACAAGATTAGGGACAGATAAAATGAATTGCACTTACTACTGTACACACACAACGCTACATTTTTTTTTAATCACAAAATTATGATCACACAATCAAAGCCACAGAAATGGTGTCTGGCCACCTGTGCAACCCAATATAAAATGGAAGAGAGAAAAGCATTACTTTACTTATTCACATTCAAAAGTTTCACAATTGAAGTTTTATCCCCCCAAAATCATAGCTCAATCAATAATGATTCTGACAATTTACAACACCTTTTTGGGCTCCTAATTTACTGTACGGCAAAATAAAGCCACACCCATACACTACGACAGAGATCTATCTTACACCAGGTAATTGTTATGTTCACGTTTTTTCGTCATACACGTTTGCGAAAAATTTCGTGCAATTCTGGAGATGGAATTGGAACTACTCAGTATAAAATAGATAAATAATAGCTGCTACACTATTTTTGTTTTACCGCTATTATACAAATACACCCAGATGCTGACACACGTTATACAATCCAAGATAGGGAACTCACGCTTCGCTGAGTACATGAAGATAGCTCAGTCATCTTCGCATGTCTACTCATTTCTTATCCGTTCGCTCTTTACGTACTGGAGTATAAAAGATATAATAAAACAATATATTAATGTTGGGTATGAAATACTGTGGCAAGAAGCATACTCATTAATACAGGTCACATATGTAAGAAGGTACCTTCCCCCACCCCCACCCCCCCCCCCCCACCCTGCCACCACCACTTCTTCTTCTTCTTTTCCTCCTCCTTCTTTTTACTATTATCATCATCATTATTAATTATTATTGGTAGTTGTATTATTATTATTATTATTATTATTATTGGTAGTTGTATTATTATTATTATTATTATTATTATTACTATTATTATCATTATCATTATCATTATCATCGTTATCATTATTATTATTATTATCATTATCATTATCATTACCATTATCATTATCATTATCATTATTATTGTTATTGTTATTGTTACTATTATCATTATCATTATCATTACCATTATCATTATCATTATCATTATTATTGTTATTGTTATTGTTTTACTATTATTATATTTTATCATCATCATCATCATCATCATCATGCATCATCATCATCATCATCATCATCATCATCATCATCATCATCATCATCATCTTTATTAAAGTGATAGGCTAACATTGTGGAGCTTCAATTTAAAAAATTGTCAAATTTTGATATCTGAGCTACATAGTAGTGTTCAAATGGACAAATAAACACCATAGAATACAAAAGTTTGGAAAGTTGACACTGCAAATGGCAAGTTATACATGAATAAACAATAAAACTCGGGGCGAGTTTTATTAACCTAGGTGTACACACAGTAAGTCTATGGGAGGAAATGGGCAAGGGAATCTGGTCAACTTACGATTTTCACTTTTTTAAAGCACTAAATAATCATTTTGAAATACAATTTTTTCAGGGCTTCATTTTTAGTCCTCATCAAAGACACTGGTAGCATGGGGAATCATGCGGCTCATATTTTTTTAACTGTGGTAAATGTTAGCCAATACCTTTAATAGTACTATCAATATTATTACTACATGTATTATCATCATTTGGTTTTGGTTTGATTTCATTCACTGTGTATACAATACATGTAATATGATGGGGTTACAAGGATTACATGATTAATTAAGACTCGTTTTTTTTTAGGGGGGGGGGGGCTGTGAGCAGGATGTATACCAAGTATGATTACACTTCCTGTTATAATTGATTTTAATTTTAGCTACAGTGTATGCCAATTTTTACTTACCATCTTCATTGTTCCTCATTAATGCGTCCTGTGCTTTCGCCCTGGGTCCAGCATGTTCGAAAGCAAGGCCAAGTTTGAGCAAGGTTGTGTTCTTCTTTTCTAACATGTTAGCAAACTCTTGTTCAACCTTGCTGCCCATCATGGATCTCTGTAAATATAAATAAATAAATAAATAAACAAATAAATACATAAATACATAAATTAATAAATACATAGATAAATAAATTACAGTAATTAATTCAATGAAAATATAAATAAATAAATAAATAAATAAATAAATTCATACATAAATACATAAGTGCATAAATACATAAATACATAATAAATGAATAAACAAATAATTTGAGAAATTTAAAAATTTCCTGACTAGTTTGTTCGCATCCTTTATACAAAGTCACATAATGCAGTAAAATTTATAATAATAATATTTTTATTTACCCAGGGTTAGACACTTCAGTCAATTAGACTGTTCTCCCAGTGGGCCCTGCATAGCATAAATGTTATTACTACACTTCTCTGTTCTAGAATGCCAAGCGCCTGGCTGGAAAGCAGAAGGTACCATTTTCAAAATTCTTTGGAATGACCCAGCCAGGGCTTGAATCCACGACCTTCTGCATGTGAGGTGGATGCTCTAACCACTACACCATCACGCTGGATCAAATTTTGTAACTCGAACATGTGTAGGATGGCCATTTGTTTAGTAATGCACATTTAAGTTTTCCTGTACTGCTAAAGTGCTTGATTTACATGTAAACAAACTGTATTATCAAATGAATCAACTTAACTTGTTGCATGAAAATTAAAGAATATTATTTGTAGATTGTTCTCTTTAATCTCTACAGTGATACAGATAGCCTTTGCTTGGCATAAACATGGGTATTTAATACAGTCATGCACACTACACAAAAGCAGTCCGTGTCTTTCTAACCAATCGTAACTAAGGTTACGGAAAAGATTGTGTTCATGATCTGCACATCCCAAAATGAGCTTATTGAGCAAATAAGCTAAAATCATTCATAATTGTAACAGGGTGGCTATTTCCAGGGAAATACTGGGAAATATCAGGGAATGCTGGTACTCTATATGGAGGTACAGGGAAATACAAGAAAATACTTGTGAAATAACCAGGGCAATACCTGAAAATATTCAAAAAGTGTACCTTATAGTAGGCCCCTTTTTCCCTGTATTTTCAACTATTTTCCATTTTGCTAAAATATTATCGAGGCGGTATTTACCGGAATTAACTGTCAGTATTTCCCACTCCGGCCAACCCTATAATGTACAGATTTCACTTAAATTTTTATTTCTCACAAAAAACCTTGGGGTTGAAAAGTCAGGTTTTGTGAAAATAAGGGCTGATGTAATTCAAATTCAATGCACTGTCGTAATAATGCTCACTAAATTGAATTAGTCTTACCGCCAGACCTGATTCATTTATCAGCTAGTGAAATCTGAATAAATGCTGATCAAAGCTAACAAGGTCAAAACTCAAACCAGTGCAGTTGGACAGTTGTTGAGCAATCTTTGTACGGTTGGACTACCAAATTCAAAATCAATGAGTATAACCCACCATTTTGCTGCTTGAGCAATGGCTCAATTTAAAAAAACTCATCATTTATATTTCAAAAACTTTACAACGTAGGAGTCCCAAATTTTGAACACTGTATTGGTATGTACCTTCCTTTAGTTGGACATAAGCAGTGTTGTAGTACTCATACTCAGTACTCAAGTACTACTTGAGTACCATTGTCAAAGTACTCGTACTTGTACTCATACTCAAATGTCCAAGTACTCGTACTTGAACTACAGTTCTTGTACTCGGGCTACAAAATACTTGGAACTCAACATCCACAAATTGTATTTGAGCATTGAATTTCTCAACCTCTCTTTGTACTATGCAGTCAAGGTACTCGGGGGGAAAAGTATTAGACTACAACACTGGACATAAGTTAACCATGACTTAAAAGAAAGTGACATGATTAGGAGAAATAAAGAATGCCTCTCAAACCAAACTGGTTGAAAGATGGATACCCTAGCTGGAGTGTATCTCCTGAATGGAAGAATTTATCTAGACTTTGTTTACTTAATCCGAATCAAGCATGGACGATACTAGTATTTCATTTCTCTCGAGAAATTGTTTTAGAACAAGTTAACTTTTAACTACCAAATTTTCTCGGTAGAATCCTTGTATAGTTTACTTGATTCTAGAATAGTTTCACCCCAAGTTGACGACTACCCCTAATCATGTCATTTACCTTCAATGTAGCGGTTGGAACGTACCTGATTAGCCACTCTTAGCTCTGTCAGTGATTTGTTGTTAGCCAATGCTTTGCATACTAGACTCATTCCCTCGCTTGTGATGAAATTTGACTCCAGGTTCATCGTCTTTAGTGTTTTATTCTTCTTCAGGACCTCAGCTGCCCACTGCAAAACAAAGAGTTATTCATGAATTTGATGCAAAATAAATGTTTTTGACCCATTTCTTCATATGTTTATAAACTCTACATTTATGTGGAATGTTATTAAATCAACAATTACTTTAAATGAACTTTGAATGTTAAACTAACAACTTTATGAACTCTCATTTGTTACACAAGTGGGAAATTATATACAACATACCTTATGGAGTACTTACTGCAATTTTTTAAAATGACAACATGCTTATAAGAGTAAAACTTTGGTTTCATCAGCTTATTCAGAACACAGTTCTAACAATTATTGTTATTCTTCTTTTGCAAGGCTTATATGCAAGAACATAACTTTGAATGGTTAGAAATATGTGATTGACAGAAAGAATTCACTGCGGCCTTATGTCACACTAGGGACGAAGACGATTAACCCTATTTTAACTTGGCTATTTCAGACCAGGTTTTTTTACTGTGGGGGGGGGGGGTGTCAAATTGACTCCCCCCCCAGGTCTCGGCCGCGGTTCACGCGATCGCCACAAAAATTTGCATGCGTATAGAGCTGGATGTAAACTACCAGACTGTATAGTAAAATTGTCAAAAAATATATTTTTTATATTTTCTAAGTTATTAATTATGCAAATAAGTGTATGAAATTATGTTTACACCTATAACTCACTTACAGTAGCTAGTAGAATGCAAATTTTTGGTGAAAATATTCATTTTGACATTTCTAACAATTATCTACAAAAAATTTGCCAAATCAGAATTAAATTTCTGATGTATTTTATTGTTTTGTGAATTTCTTATGTATTTCTTTGTTTTTTCGACCTTTTGCTTCTTATTGTTTTTTCGATGAACTTTGTCGGGGACACTTTTGCGATCATAAACATCACAAAATTAATCCATTTCAACCAGTTAAAGTAAAAATAATCATATACTTATGAATTTTGGCTGAAAACACAATTTATATTGAAATTGTACACAAAATCATGTTTTTGAGCAATTTTTGGTCAGACAAGCAAGTACATAATGTTATGTAACTTCGGAACCGCATACCTAGTCATGAAACACCGTGGCAACTGCTTTGCCTGTTGCAGACATACTGTGCGAAACATTGGCGGGGGGGGGGGGGGGGTGGGGGAGGATTCCGCCCCTCAGCCTTTATAGGGTAAAACTAAGCTAAGTTGACTAGAACTCCAACCAACTTACAGCAGCTGCTTTGTCAGCAAGACCTGTGCTAGCCATACTCAGGGTTTCCAAGACGGTGTTATTTTCTAATGCTGTGAAGAGACTCTGGATGACTTCCTTGTTGATATCCTAATGGAAAAAACCACACAATACAGAGTCATTATACAGAGATTCCGTGGCAGTATACTCAACTTACATGTATACCAACTTACAGCCATAGGCATACACAGGGGGGTGTTTTGGGTGTTTGAACACCCCCTGTCGCAAAGGGGGATGTTTTAGGCATCAAAAACTCCCTTTTGTTAAAGGGGGGTAACAACATTTTTGGAATAAAAAATGCCTCTTGAACCTAACTGGTTGAAAGATGTACCAAAGATACACCAGCTGGAGTGTATCTCCTGGCCGGAAGGATTTTATCTTGAATTTGTTTCCTTATGGAGAATCAAGCTTGAACATACTAGCACTTTATTTCTCTTGAGCCCCAAGATAAATGAATCCCATAGAAACCTACACAACAAATTTGTAGCAAGGCTACGCTGACAGGCACGCTGACAGAACTATTTTAAAATGAGTCTAGTTTTTACTACAAAATTTTCACAGCAGAATCCTTTATAGATAGTTTACTTGATTCTAGAGTAGTTTTACCACAAGTTAAAGACTACCCCCATTCATGTCATTTACCTTAAATGTGAATGATATTGAGATCCTGGCAGTACTTGGACTCACCTTAATGTTATTGAGATTAAGATCCTTCAGTCCCTTGTCGTTAGCTTTCAGCTTCTTGATTGATCCCTCTACATCGGTTGTGTTTGGGGGCTCAATGGTGAATTCTCCTTTGGGAAGGGATGCCTTTGTAACAGCTGTTTGAGTTAAAGCCAAGGTAAAGTATTGGTAAATGGGGAAAAAATTTTTTACTTGCAATTATGTTTTTAGATACACCTATATGATCTATCAATACCCTGAACATTGCTTGTTCTGAAACGAAACTAAAATGTAAAATGTGCGGGGGGGGGGGGGGGGGGTAGACGATTTCCCATAGGTAATGTACATAACACTAGATGTTCTCCTATAATTTAAACATCATAATTTGTTACCATAAAAAAATTTCAGTAGGTTTGATGTTGTTTTCCTGAAGTCTGGTTTGACAATAAAATACCTTGTGAAAGACTGACCAAAAATTGTCTTGATCAACCAAAACTATGTTTTAAAGGTATTGGCTAACATTTACCACAGTTAAACAAATCTGAGCTACGTAATTCCCCATGCTACCATTGTCTTTGATAAGGTCTAAAAATGACGCCCTGAAAAAATTGTATTTCAAAATGATTATTTAGTGCTTTAAAAAAGTGAAAATCGTTAGTTGATCGGATTCACCTGCCCATTTTCTCCCATAGACTAACTGTGTGTACACCTACGCTATTTAAACTCGCCCCGAGTTTTAATTGTTTATTCATGCATAACTTGCCATTGGCAGTGAAACTTTCAAACTTTTTTATTCTATGGTGTTTATTTGTCCATATGAACACTACTATGTAGTTCAGATATTAAAATTTGACAATTTTTTAAATTGAAGCTCCACAATGTTAGCCGATCACTTTAACCCTATGTTAACTCGATGAATTTTGCGACCATGCCGCCGCGCAAAATTTTTTGACCGCGTCGCTCGCTGACTTTTTATTTTCAAGTCTTGCGCATCTTTTGAGACCATTTTGGCGAAATTCGGACATACCGTTACAACGCTGCGCAAGCTTTTATACACGCACGTCAACCCCAAAATTGCTCAAAAACATGATTTGTGTACAAAACCAATGGAAATTGTGTTTTCAGCCAAAAATCATAAATGTATGATTATTTTTACTTTTACTGGTTGAAATGGATTAAGCTTATGCTGTTTATGATCACATAAGTGTCCCCGACAAATTTCATCGAAAAAACAATAAAAAACAAAAGGCCGAAAAAACAAGGAAATACATAAGAAATTCACAAAACAATAAAATACATAAGAAATTAATTCTGATTCGGCAAATTTTTTTGTAGATCATTGTTAGAAATGTCAAAATGAACATTCTCACCAAAAATTAGCATTCTACTAGCTATTGTAAGCGAGTTCTGGCCGAAAACATAATTTCATACACTTATTTGCATAATTAATTACTTAAAAAATAAAAAAAATAATCTTTTGAAAATTTTATGATACAGTCTTGTAGTTTACATCCGGCTCTAAGCGCGGTGATCGTGCGATCAGCGGCCGAGATCTGAACGGGGGGTCAAATTGAAACCCCCCCCCCCCCCCCCCGTAAAAACCCTGGTCTGATATAGCCCAGTTAAAATAGGGTTAAGCATTTCTCGTCAGATATAAATATTTGAACTGACAGACGGAATTAGCAATCATTTTAGAATGCGAAAATTGCAGTACATAGGTAATGTACATAACACTAGATGTTCTCCTATAATTTGAACATAATTTGTTACCATAAAAAATTTTCAGTAGGTTTGATGTTGTTTTCCTGAAGTCTGGTTTGACAATAAAATACCTTGTGAAAGACTGACCAAAAATTGTCTGATCAACCAAAACTATGCTTTAAGCATTTCTCATCAGATATAAATATTTGAACTGACAGACGGAATTAGCAATCATTTTAGAACGCGAAAATTGCAGCACATGCTCTATGTGTTCGTCAACTCTAGCTTACAGTCATTACTGAATTTTTTCTGCAATAGTATACATAATGGCATATGTCATTGTATTGTATTTTGTTCTGACAAAAATCTAATAACACCCCCCAAAATATATAAACTCAAACCTATCTTAGCAGCCAGCTCTCTATAGCAGCCAAACTTCCTATAATGACCACTAAAATGATTACCCTGGAAACAAATTATATGTTTAAACAACAATAAATTTAGCTTCTAACAACCTAATTTTATCTATGTATTTTTTTATTTTTTGCTGGCTGGCTTTCAACCACTTCTGTGGACTTTATCAAGCCAACTGGATTATTTCTGCCACTGAAAGTTGCTGGCTGTTGTTTAGAAATCACTGGAGCATATATTGTTAACAATGCATATTCAGAATCCCTATTCAATGCGGGTTTGGTCTGTTTGATCCAAATGGCCTCTTTGACCTTTCTAGGCCAAAGTCTTGTTTTGAAGTCATTTATGTGTGCATCATCTCAATCAATGTTATGTCCACTATCATATG
>JZLH01S0260759.1:28516-39997 GCA_001188425.1 Eucidaris tribuloides | reverse complement strand
AGTACTTTTGAAGAATCTTCAAGAGTTTCACCTGACAAAGAGCTGAAGATAGAAAAGTCAGCCCGAACTAGAGGACACTGTGACGTATTGTAAGAAATAGAGTTCCTTCCTTTTATATTCCCGTGACTCTGCCCTTGAGGCTTGGACATACACCATGTCTTAATACAGAGCAGAGGCGTCGACCATGCCGGGGGTGGGGGGGGGAGTCGCCTCCAATGAAAATATTGGGGGACATTACTTCCATGAGTTCAGCTGTGGCCGAGGAGCTCGCACTGTGCCCGTCTGTTCACAAACTCTGTATTAGTATTCGGTGGAAAACTGTTTGCCCCATTTTTTGTTAAAACATCATAGCTTCGGCACTAGACAAAATTTAAACACAAACTGCAAAGTGAGACATGCGGGTAATACACGCCGGTACTCATAATCTAAACAAAGCGGGCATTTAATTCAATAATTCATATTCATTTCGTTTCATTAATTTTACGTCCGGACATAATCCCACATGTCCCATAAAATATCACAGAACGTTCCTCCATAAAATGTCAACGTTCATGTTCCATAAAATATCAAAGAACGTTCCTGGGCCATTCTTTGAAAAGTGAAACAAATTGTCAAAAAATGAAGTTTGTTCTTTGAAATTTTCAGTTGCATATTCATGCAAAGCATAATCCAAAGTTACTTGAAGGATATTTTTTATTTGAAAAAAGTCCATATTTATGCTAACTTGCCTAAATTTAAATAACAATGTGTTATAATGTAAATATTGAGCATTTTTCCTCTTAAATAGATTGGTAAAAAGGTGAGTGTAATAACTTTCTTTCTGAAGATTATGTGGTTCATGATGTTTGTCGCACACTAATCAAACTAATACCACCTAGAAAAGAATAGTTTTTTATTCATGTCATTAATGAGTAATTTAACAAAACAAATTAATCAACTTTAAATGTTCACACACGGGACAGGAAAACAGATAAGTTTTTCCCGCCCCAGCAGATAAACTACTGTCTTGATAATATTCTTTTTTGTGTTCAAAAAAGCTAGTTTGGTTGTGTCTTAACTTTTTTACACCAAATATGAGTACTCGATAAATTGCCATTCTTATTAAATAACTGACAAATTAAATTGGTCACCACACGTAGTTGTTGTTGTCATACTTGTTTTTGGTTGGGCTATTGTTTGCCGCAGAGAAGCTAAGTACAGGGCGGCTTATGTTTTGTAGTCTGCAGTTCGTATGACCATCTGCAACTTTTTGGCTCATAGAAACACTTACCTTCTGACTGTTTTACCTTCAAGATACCTTACTTTGTGCCCCTTAAATCAAGACTCTTTGTATTATGCAAAGCAACTTGACTAAAAGACAGTAGGTTCCTTATTTCAATATAAAAACAGACAGAGTAAAGTTACCATTGTAAATGTCTGGAAGGCCAGACTAGGGGAGGTCTGCCACTGGTTGCCTGTGACAATCTTTTAGAACAGTTTCATAATAAATGCAAAATGTATGCAGTTCTGCCATTCTGTTCGACAAAACGTTGCTCTTAGCAACTGACCGCTGCAGGAGCTATGAACTGGCTTATGCCAGACATAACACAACTAATGTATGCATATTGGCATTTGTTGGTATTGCAAAATGTATTCATATGAACAGGTGGGTAGTTTTTGAAGAGAAAATATCCATAAATTTCAATACATTATGAAAATGTAGATTGTACAGCAGGCTGTGCATTTATCTTTGGGTTAAAAAATTAGTAAAATTGTCCAAAAAATTATTTTGAAAAAAAGTATGAGGGCAGCCATATCAGAAATCTAATCATTTGTGGGGAAATATAAGGGGCATAAGTGATTAAATTTGCAGAGCCTGTAGCTCGAGTGGTTTTTCCAGAAATGTTTTTTTGGCCAAATTATACCATGATGTATATGTATGCTATACATATACATGTCACACACGTGACACCCAAATGTCACACACGTGACGACACTTCATTACATAAAGAAATACATTAAAAATACTTGTGAGAGATAAATAATAATTATTGTCATTTTCCTACTTACTACACTATATGAAAGTCTGCCAGAATTACAAACATTGTAGAGTTTGACAATTTCATTTCAGTTATCTTAAATCTAAGTTATGAAAAATCATCTTCCGTGGAAGTCACACACGTGACAAAACTTATTTGACCTCTGACTCTAAATAGGTATGATTAACATAACATTAAATATTTTCACTTGATCACTATTGACATATATAAGATATATTTACATTTCAAAACAAGTACCTGCAAGGCCTTTGGAAATTACATGAGATTTTTGTAGCAATTTGTAGTATTTTTTTGGTCACACACGTGACAAAGAATGGCCCTCCTCCATAAAACATCCACGCGCGCACAGACACACACACACACACACACACACACGGCACACACACACTACACACACAAATATATACATACACATAAACACACACACACATACACATACACAATACATGTATTATAAACCACTTCGCTGAGCATTAGTCGCGCAGTTATTTCATAAAATCTTTATCTTACAGAATAATTCTGATCCACCTCATTATTCACCTCTCAAAAAGCCTTGAGACTTGGCGTCAGATTGAGGGGTGGGGTGGGGTGCTTGACCCCCCCCCCCATGAAATTCGATCATGTACGCCTACAGAGAGGCTTATAGTAACCTCCCCCACACCCCCCCCCCCCCCTCGATTTTGCTCATTCGCAAGGACATCAACGCCGCTCATGTGATTTAATCTACACAATGTGTACAGTCACTGTGTGCACGGTAGAATTATAAAAATACAATGTAAATGTAAAATAATGATATACGTTCTCTGACTTTATATACAATTTGAGCATATCTACCAGAAAGTGTTCTTGACACCCAATCACGAACATATGAACAGAGTTTGGCTGATACGTGTCATTAGAAGAATTGACGCTATGGAGGTCGATTACATTGGTGTCAACTATCAAGGCGGCTAAAAGTTGGACAAGGCTGTCATTGAGATTTGAGAAACATAATTTACGCCAGGGACAACCTCGTATTAGTCAGAAACAGCAATGAAACAATCTGAGTGACGAGTCAACAACATAACACGAACAACCGCTTATAGACAGGGGCCCTGAAATACTACATGCACACACTGAAAACTTAGCCAATGCCACCCATACAAGTAAGGGGTGTATAGTACAATAGATGCTATACTACCCCTTACAGCTGTCTGCTATATTTTCCTGGAGATTTTTAAAATTTGATGATAGAAGGCGCTCTTCTATGGAAGTTATGTGCTAAGGCAGGAGACATGATTCCAAAAATCCGGCACCTATTATTTTTATAATATTTTTAATTCAAAACCAAAACTGTCTCAAACCAAATATTCATGTCTGGCCTGTAATAAATCATGAGGACTTACTCATCAAAGTTGAAATTATTGCATATTGTATTCGGAAATGCAATTTTGGCCGGGTATAAGAATCGCACACAGAGTCAAGGCACGACTCTCGTGAGTGGCCAATGCCGCCAATGTGAAGATCTTTAAATTTTCGATCTTTTGTTTCGGGGGTTTCGAATAGTAGATTAATAAGGTAGTGCGTTGAGTTTTTTTTTTTCAAATAACTTGCCAGTGAATGAGAGTGTGGGTAGTTATCTCATTATATATTTTTCAAGATCCCCTCGCCCCCCCCCCCCCCACCGGGATCGCCGCCCATGATAATGAACGCAAGATCCTTCACAAGAAAACAAATTCAAGACAAATCCTTCCAGTCAGGCGATACACTCTAGATGGTGTATACGTTGATAGATGTGTTGAACAGTTTGGTTTTTGATGCATTTTTTTTTTTACTTTTCTCAATCATGTTAATGTCCCAGTTTTCATTATTTGAGTGAAAAAAGGTAATATTTCTATTCTACTCCGAAAGACCTTCCATGCTCCAACGACTATGAACGCAAATAGCCCAACATGTATTGTCAACGGACTAGTCGGGTTACATAGTCTGCACTCGTCCGCTTAACGTGTACACAATTGATATGATTTGAATTGAAACTACTAAACTGTTTCGACAGGGCTGGGTCATGCCATGGCAGAAAGAGGATTCAAGCTGACCTTGACCGCGATCGCGTTGCGGCGCGACGCCTTCCCAACCGTCAAAACAAGAAATCGGCGGCGATGGAAAGTGTAGTTTTTTTTTCAACTACGGGAAAGGTAATTGATTTTTCTTCACACTTTGAACAACGCTTGGAAAAGGTATAAAGCATCTGAGGGAGGAAGCCAGTTCGCAGTTTTTACACGTCCATAATGAACCCATGATACCATAGATCTTTGAAGAAAGGTGTATTCGTGTAGTGATGGAGAACAGTAGGCCTATATCAATGGCTTTGTTATTTTTGCAGAAAGAATACCTGCACCTTTACATTCCTTTCTGGTGCATAAATGAGTTTTCACGGTGAGCTCTCTTTCGGAAGGAGTCTCTTTCGAAAGAGGGTAACCTTTTAAAAGAGAGACCGTCGTGAAAACATGGCTATAAAGACCTAGATTTTATCTGGTATTTGTTAAATTAGTGCTTTGCACAACTCGCTCCTGATGACCATTAGCAAGTCCCGACTGGCTTATCAGTTATCACGGAAGGTCTAGTTTATGTGCAATGCATATTTCACTTCAGTCCACTAAAGTCCATTGAACCTCGTCACTGCACTCTTGTGACAAACAGAAATTGCACCAAAAATGACAATATATATTTCCATTGATGACTACTGACTTACTAGAATGGAAACATCGGAAATTTGCAGTCCGAGCAAAAGTTATTCACTTAGGAAATAGGTGAGAATCTATTCATAGACAACCATGAGCAGGTGATCAGATAAAAGGGGCAGAGAAAGTTCACGTGTGTGTGTGTGTGTGTGTGTGTGTGTGTGTGTGTGTGTGTGTGTGTGTGTGTGTGTGCGTGTCTCTCTGTCTGTCTGTCTGTCTGTCTGTCTGAGGTCACCGTCAGTATGCTTTCTGTAAGTTCTGTACAGATTTTCCGCAAAAGGGCGGCTGGAATCCTGCAACTTTTTTGATCACATATCACCGAACGTCACTCCGTGTTTTTACATAATTTGTAAGAAAGGTGATACAAAGTGCGATACTGATACCTTTCAATGTAAAATAGGATCAAAATATCCAATATCACTCCATGCATACATACATGAACCTGGAAGCTTCTCATTCACGTTCTTGTCCAGTAATGGCTGCCAACCAGACATTAACACGTCGATGTTACGAAGGAGCTTTAATACAGCGCCTTGCCCTTACCGTGGAATTAGATCTTCCTTCCCCAGTCTTGAATGTGACCCACTTTCACTCGTCCCGGCATGCATCGGGTGGACGGAAGTGGAAACAGATGTCGAAGGTCGATGACCGGAACTTTACCCAAAGGGATTAAAATCACGTGTGTGATCTCTTAATCTGACTCAAGCTATAAAGCTAGATGTCTCGACCTTTCTGCCTCCATGAGTAAGCCTGAAAGCCTGAACAGTACATGCTCTCACTTCTCTACCCGTTTGTCACACGGCCAACTGTCTATAGTTGTTTGTTTGTCGCTGTTTTGTGATCTTATTTGATTTGCTGTTTCTGTTGTCTGATGTCACCTCGATCCTACACACAATGACATGTAAATACAAAGCTGCACTCAGGGGCGTGTTGCCCCGGGGACAGAGGGGCAACTCCCCTTTTTTTAAATGATAGAGAATTTTGAAGTTGATTTTTCGAAAATTTGGCACTTCCCGAAATGTTTGCGTTTATGGGCTACCGGGGCAAAGCCCAAGAATTTTTTTAATTCACTTGCTTTTTTCCCTTATTTTCCCGACGCGCCGCCCCCCCCCCAAAACTGATACGGATTGTTTTCGGTTGCTGGTCGCGACAGAAAATGTAAGGCGGAGAAAACTCCCCGACGAGTCCCCCCCCCCCGCCACGAGATTTTTTTTTCGGAATTTGTTTTCAGGATTCCCCCCCCCCCCCACACACACACACACACATATTTCATAGTTGGCGCGCCCTGGTCTGCCGATTGTGTTCGTTGGAGTAGAATCACTATTATTTAAATCAACGGCAGCATGTAACAATGTTCTCAGTTAGAAAAAAAAATAAGCTACATGATCCTCTATGTATTTTCATTAAAATTTCAGTACCGCAATCATAATATAGCATGCAAAATCAGTGAAATGTTGCAATGATAATGGCAAGGGTTAAACGTACCTTTAACTGAGTTTACTGAACTGATATGATATCCAAGGCTTGCCCAACATAGTAACCATTAATGTATCGATTACTTACTGGCAGGGTTATATCTAATGGACCAGCTCGTGTAGCAACCATTCATGTTGAATTATAATCAGAGTTACGATACAGAACTGAGTTGAATAGCAGTTAGCTCTGCAGGTCTTCAGAAAGGTAACAGCACGTATTGAACATCCATCGATTTGATGAATATTTATACTTTGTGAACATGGTGAAGTAATTGTTGGCACAATGCAAACAGCAAAGCTAATTTAAGTCGCTCGTATGCACATAGATTGCTGTCATATTACTGATAGATTAACTTAATGAATTCATGAGTATGCATAAATCATGTCGAGTACGAAAGCGCTACCAGTATAAATTTGACATTATTCTCACACTGTCCGTATCATTAGCTAATTACTTGTAGCAATGTCGGACAAAGACCAACACCTCCAGTAAGCCATGGCGGTTGTTATAGTAACCATTGTCTAAAATATGCATATAATTTCAATATGTTAGGAGACTATAGGTATAACCATTAACTTTTGGGAATGTCACACAGGCTATACTTTGGGTATCGATGCCCGGAAGATGTGAGAAGTGAGAACGTTAGCAGAAATCGCCGGTATGAGCCGAGCAAAATCCGCATGCTGTTGCAAGCCCGTTCTCAGTACTTTGACAGTACGCATCAGTTGAAAAAAGAGAGAAAATGTTAATTACGGGGTCATTAGTGGCACCTACCCGCCATACGGTAACTCATTCATTCAGAATCGATATTGTCTGAAGATTACAATTACGATCCAATTACCTCAACGCAGAACGTGATTTACCATTAACACAAATGGACGACGACGCTCTAAATGACCAGGCTTTCTCCCTAGAAACTCTAATAAATGAACAGGCTTTCTCTCTGAAGCTCAAATGGGCAGCTTTCTCCCTTTCTGTGGAGTGATTGAGTGAATAGTTCGGCACGCGAAGACTTGGTTCTGGAATATGTCTGACGTTCTTGAAGAAAGAGAAAGCTTCGTTCGTTGCCAAGTCTTTAAGTAGCAGACAATAATGAACTCGCTGAGGTGAAAGTTTGCATTGTTCTAATGCAAACATCGAGGTGTTCGCCAGATTTTATTTTTTGTTTGCTTACCTCTGGGAACAGGATTACTCAAATCCAGCTGCATGTGAAAAAGACAGCTCATACACCGAGCTCGCAACAGACTTTACTCTTCGTGTGGGATTGCGGTTGGGTCAAGGGTGAACTTGTGAGTTGTGACACGTTCACCCAACACTACTAAAAATGAACACATGCAGCCTCCAGGCTCCATGGTATAATCGTACACACACTGACAGATGATGTCTATATGTTGAAGGCAGAGTGTATGTAGTTTTGATAATTTGCGGTAGAAATGAATGTTTTTCCTGCTGTATGTGTTTTTGTATAGAGCTATATCATCTGAATGCCCAGAAAATGGCACGCTCTGAAAAGGATTTAATCTTCAAAAATAATTAGTAAAATATCGGGTACCTCCAACATTTTTTTTGGCCGCAATGTAGAAAGTGATCTGCTCAGCAGCTCAGTGCTCACTAATCATTTATATATGAAACAACACATGTGTCATTCGTGACAATTTTCGGAGGATTGATGATGCTGGTTTATGATAATGGGGGAGTTTGATGGCGCCTTAAATCCTATTAATATCACACTTTTTGATGAAAGATTTGTAAAAACAAAATAATACATATCAAATCCCGAAATCGAGCAAAACTGAACTATGCACTGTTGATGGAGATATGTACATGATCTTGACTGTGGTTAATAAGAGGGACTTGTGTGTGTGTGTGTGTGTGTGTGTGTGTGTGTGTGTGTGTGTGTGTGTGTGTGTGTGTGTGTGTGTGTGTGTGTGTGTGTGTGTGTGTGTGTGTGTGTGTGTGTGTGTGTGTGTGTGTGTGTGTGTGTGTGTGTGTGTGTGTGTGTGTGTGTGTGTGTGTGTGTGTGTGTGTGTGTGTGTGTGTTTTGGGGGGGGGGGTATTTGAGGTACAAATCAGAATCATCCCGTATATCGCGTATTGAGTCGATCGAAATACTGTACATGTATAACACAGTCATGCTTGTTTGAATCAAACTACTTCTGGTTGACCTTTACCACACTCTATATATCTATATCAGACTTGAGTCAAACATTCATCATTATATTTGGCAGTGAGAGTGTATCTAAAATATCTTCTCCACAAATTGACATCCCGGGATTGACACTCACATATTATAACCTCGCGTAGGCTTATGCAGGCAGTGCTTACAATGACAGCTAGGTCCATGGTATTCACGCACATTCATGACATACGCTATACCGTATACGGTTACACATCGCCGCGCAGTATGGGCTGCTGAGATTTTTAACCTTGTCGCCGCCCCGGTCGCCGCACACTGAAAGTCAATTATCATAGATTTTAATCAATTTAATTCATATCTCAACATGAATGGCACACTTACTTGGCAGAATAACGAAGAGCATTTCAGCACTACAGCACGTAACGTTGATTTCGTGAATAGCATCCATTTGACATGTACTGACCGCGTCGTTGTGTACGTTTGTATGTGTGGGACTGTGTGTTTGTATGTACAGTAGTTAATATTCCCACGTAGGCATTTAACCCCCATCAGACATGTCAGACCCCAAAAGTCTGGGACCGTGTTTCACCCCGGGACCTCACGGAACAGGAAATAGCAAATTCAGCATCCTGTTCCTTTCTTGTCAATCACCTTGACTCGATTTCTAAGACATCAAGAATTTCAACTATCAAAGAGAAAGAGTCTTGTAAACGGTTTGAATGATTGTCGTGTTTTTGTGTGTTGGTAATTATTCTTTTACTATTACGTAGAAAGAAAAGTGTTCATGTCATCTTGTGTAAATATTAGTAAATCTGCCTTAAGTCCTTTTTATCATTATTATTGCTGCACCCACAACTGCCTGTACATGTGAGTAAAGCCACAATTACAAAATAAATGGACATTTTTATCAGCAAAATGTCAATGATATTGTTCTAAAAGCAGTGGCAGTAGTATTATAGTACCTGTGGAAGTACTAGCAGCAGCGGCACTACAGGTACAATAGAAGTAGCAGCAGCAGCAGTAGTAGTATAGTATAGTAATAGCAGTAGTAGTAGTAGTAGTAGTAGTAGTAGTAGTAGTAGTAGTAGTAGCAGTAGTAGCAGCAGCAGCAGCAGCAGCAATAGAAGTAGTGAAGTGGTTGCCGTAAAGTTAATAAAATACTAAAAGTAATATCGTAACATGTCAATTGAAAGCCATTATTGCATTTATGTTTGTATTCCAGCATTAAAAATGTCGAAGAACGTGCAAGATTTATAAATAATAATATAACCATGAACTGAAATAATTTTCCCGACATAGGAAGGCCGGCCTTCTCTTTTCAAGCCAAGTAATCTAAATGTTCCTAATTAGTTAGAAAATGTGGGTTCTTCCGACAAACCACTAAGTTCTCAGGGTTGATTACAGCATGATTACATCCTACTTAAAATTTAGCTGTCAAGATGCCAAAATCGGAAACTATTTCATATCCTTATGGCGTATGAATGGGGGACTTTGGGAAAAGTGGACGGTCAAATAAATTCAGGCATGCTACACTGATTTTAGTTATATCAATTTCATGGAATGGAAATTTGAATTGAATTTGAATTGTCACTTGCTATTTGACATTCTTACTTCAACCAGTCGCTTTGACGTAGTAGAAGTGGCAGTAGTAGTCAGAGGTATGTAGTAAAAGAGTAGTAGCAGAAGTAGCAGTAGTAGTAGTAGTAGTAGAAGTAGTAGTAGTAGTAGTAGTAGTAGTAGTAGTAGTAGTAGTAGACGAGTAGTAGTAGTAGGTAGTAGGTAAGAGTAGTAGACGTAGTAGTAGAGAGTAGTAGTAGTAGTAGTAGTAGTAGTAGTAGTAGTAGTAGTAGTAGTAGTAGTAGTAGTAGTAGTAGTAGTAGTAGTAGTAGTAGTAGACGAGTAGTAGTATAGACAGACGAGTAGTAGAGAAGAAGAAGAAGAAGAAGAAGAAGAAGAAGAAGAAGACGCGACGAAGAAGAAGAAGAAGAAGAAGAAGAAGAAGAAGAAGAAGACGAAGAAGAAGACGAAGAAGAAGAAGAAGACGAAGAAGAAGAAGAAGAAGAAGAAGAAGAAGAAGAAAGCAAATACTAGTATATAGTGCTATAACAAAAAGTAGCATACTCGAAATTTCTCATAGGTTTCAAAAGCTCCTGCATCTGACGATCCGTTTTCATCTCGAGCCGCTGGGAAGCGTATAGGTATGAAGGCCGTGGTAAATCGATTGCTGTTGGCAGAAACATTTACGTATATTTTTGTAGAGACACAGTCAACACATAAAAATACAAACATGTCCGCATACACAGCTTCAAACACAGTATAAGGCCTGCTGTATAGTGCAATGACCCCGGGGCAATGACATTAATTTCTGGGAAATAATACACGCCACCTGATATGCGGAACATTAGCCGAAGTAGATACAGTAATGGTGGATAGGGTAGGGGCTGCAGATCATGTACCTGCTTCTGGTTAGAATACGCCCATTATGTCATACAATAATGTAAGCCTATTCACTTTGAACTTCGCATAGGATAAATTCCAATGCCTCGTAGATCTATGACCCTGCCTCGTCAGCGCATTCAAATTTGGCACTGATTCACTGAATCGATTTCATGTTTATCCTAGCTATCACCAGATGGCTAAACTAGTACGTACATTCTCCACTGTGTATAATATAGACATGATATCGCTGCGCATAACACAACCAAACCAGATTCGGCCTTGGTTGGGTAGTAAGTATATGGAAGGGAAATGGCGGTAATGGAAGAGGACCCCCCCCCCCCGGGGGGGGGGCACTGTCATTACAATATGCACACCATGAGCGTGTATGGACTTTCAAAATGGACCCTAAACAATCAGAATACCCTAAAGAAGTAGGCCCCTAATCAAGTCTGAAAATATGCCTATACCCTTTTAAAGTAATTCTTTCGTTAAATGTATACCCTTTTTTTCCTGATTTTGGCGATTTTGATACCCTTTTCACTGTACGCGAGTACATCGCCCGACCGTGAAGAACAACGCTTTTTACGCGTTTTTTCACACGCGCATGGTGTACACCTTGTAATGACAGTGCCCCCTCTCCGGGAAGAAGACTATATGCATGGGCGTATGC
>JZLH01S0260759.1:7222-23108 GCA_001188425.1 Eucidaris tribuloides | reverse complement strand
AGTTCTTTCACTTTTTTAACGTTACTCATAATTCACTCTAAGAAGAGGGGTTCAATAAAGCACCAGTTTTTCACAATAGCGACACCAGTTTAACAGGTACTTATAGTCACCATTAAGAGTGCTTGATAGCACTGTTTTCAAGAAAATGGTGTCATTTTTACCTTTTTACGTCAGAATGGTGCCCAAGAGCACTAATAAAGGTGTCCCTATTGTGACAATGCTAGGCTCCTTTTTGGGGTTCTTTTTTCATAGTGTCTCGGGCCGTCCTTAGGCTGGCAAAAGAAGGGATTTATTTCCATTCAAGAAAATTCTAACCTCATAGATGTTATTTTTTTTCCTTTGGTAACAACGTTATACGTTGTAATCATTTTGTACTTCGGATAATTCAAAGTGCGTCACGTCCAACCTCGGGTCCAGGTCTGGAATAAGGTCATGTTTATCTTGATTTTAGCCGATACGTAATTTAAAATAAATGAACCCATTAATGTATCTAAATGTTTTGAATGAATGGAATTGGTCTTATCAACAGGGAAGCTGCATCTCCTGCCGTTCGGAAATTGAAATATTTGGAAGGCTTTCCCGGATTAGTCTGGCAGGAAGGTAAATGAAATTCCGTTGAAAATATTTTTTACAGACGAATTTAGATTAAAGTGCAATGGCATAATTGGGAAGTTGAAATGCTTCCGAAACCACGTGAGTTGAAACATATACAAATGTGATAGACTAAATGTTGTGTGTAACAAGACTGGAAAAACTTGTTTTGAATTAGTTTATTTAAGGACAAACAAGCATAGGACACCAAAGGACAGCATAGGACACCAGTACTGTCGTTTAGTGTCATCAATTTCATTGTGTTTTGTCATGATTGTTATGTTTTTTTACGGAAATAAATAAATACAAATACAAAACAAAATACTGAATTAAAGTACGAGCCTGATAGAAATTGAATTCATATAAATCAAAATAAACAACATATCACAGAAAATATCAATGATAGTTGTTTAAAATGAGTGAACATTTGACCAAAAAGAATTCACAGAAGCAGCCATCAACAGTGAACTTGATTCTAGAATAATTTTATCCCCAAATGTGGACTTCTTCCTTCCAATCATACTATTCTCCTTTCATGTGTTTCCCGGCCCCATATTTCGCACATACACGGACGCACGCACACACATTTTAGCAGATTTCTAGAAAAAAATATCAATTTAAAATTTTTGCAAATTTATGAATGAATGAACGTTTATAAATTTGTCATGTGAAAGTGAATAAGGTATACGATTACTATAGGCGTATGGGACATGATCATTTTAGGGCGGCATAATCGTTTTGCTAGAGAATGATCTTATTTTGTATTCACGAGGCTACGAAGGGCGGGGGTATAACCACTAGTTACATTTCTATTATTATTTATTTTCACCTAATTTTAACTTTGAACGAAATGGGTCTATCCAACATGCAAAAAAAACACACAAAAAAACAAGGGATATACCGTGGATTTTGGAATATACAATGACCTGTGTGTTTACTTCAGTTTACTTATACCAAGACACCTTAAATATCTACACCCCTCCACGAAATCTCCGTTCCTCAAACTCACAAATTTCGCAGGTACCACGAGTCAAACGTAATTGGGAGGGGCGTCCTTTCTCATACATATGTCCTACACTGTGGAACAATCTCCCTTTCTCATCACGTCAAGCAAAATCTATACAAGTATTTAAATCAAATTAAATAGAACAACAACAGTATTCCTCAATTGAATTATCTCCATCAATATGAATTATTGACCAGCGTTTTCTTAAAGGAATTCCCCTTAAACAAATTACTACATTTAGCTTTCTACGTTGATTTGCGCCTCTGCCTAATGAAGATTTACTCAACCCCTATCAGAAAGTGTCATTTAATACTTTATCAAATCCACAATCAAATCCACCCTTCCTGGCAGCCGCCCATTCAAATTAATATTCTTGTTCGTTGGGTCGAATGAACCTTCCCGGATTTCTCATGTAATTCGGCGTGTGCAACCTGGTATAAGAACTCATGAGTATTACCTATTACTTGCTTCTTCTTTTTTTTACATACAGCACAAATCGTGCGAGTTCCTTGCGACCTGGCTGCGGAGGCCCTTGTCGTACGATTCATTTGATCGCAGGTAGTCGCAACTGCTAGTGTGACCAGGGCCTTAAGAAACATGTCGCATTAATACATACCCATCCACGAATGTCAAATATAATTTATGTGCATAAAAATAACACAACAAAGTCACTGTTGTGGAAGTACATACAAATTAAAACATTACTATAAATTCGACAAGGACAACGCAAAGCGTAGCATCCCCTCGCCGGGTACATACAGTGTGTCTCAAAAATAATTGTGCAAAGTCAAAAGCGCCCTCTTAGGTAATGAGAAAAACAATTTTGTGACGTGATGCTTACATCACCATCAAGGGCATAGTCTTAGCTTTGAAATGCCGTTTGTTCTGTTCAGTTTGCTTGTTTTAATCCCGAGATATGTTCAGTTAACAACGAAAAGGCAAAATTACAAATGTGCCACTTTCTACAAGTCAATATAGCATCAGGCCCTCTACTCTTCCCGTAAGAGTTACACAGTTGTGATTCCATCGTTTTGTTGTTTACAAGATATCTCGAGATCAAAACAAGCAAATTGAACAGAACAAACAGAATTTGAAAGCTAAGACTTTGCCCTTGATGTTGATGTAAGCATGTGTCACAGCAATATTTTCTAACTGTCAAACAGGGCGCTTTTCTCCTGAACAATTTTTTGAGACGTGCTGCAGCATGTCTCAAAAAATTCTGCAAGTAAAAAGCGCCCTCTTCGGCAATTAAAATATAATCTGGTGACATTATGCTTACATCACCGTTAAGGACAAAGTCTTAGCTTTCAAATGCCATTTGATTTGTTCAATTTGCTTGTTGTAATCTCGAGTTATGCTGTTAACAACAAAAGGGTGGAATCACAATTTTGTCACTTTTACTCGGGACTGTAGTAAAAGTGGCACAATCGCGATTTTACCCTTTCTTATTCAAATTAACATATCTCAAGATTAAGACAAGCAAATTAAACAAAACTAACGGTATTTGAAGCTAAGACTATGCACTTCACATTGACGTAAGCATCATGTCACAAGAGTATTTTCTAATTGCCAAAGAGGGCGGTTTTCACTTGCACATTTTTTTGACACACTGTATAGCATACATATGCATATTTAATAAAGTGTGAACTTTGCCCTTTGGTATACATACTTGAAGATCAAAATCTGTCTAAAATTACTAAAGTCATTGAATGGAACTTGTAATTAGCTTTTCTTAAATATTTAATGAGCTATGAGCTTTGACCTTTTACATAAGTGTACATTATCCAAAATCAAATTGTATTTTGATACTATGTATGACAACAACTGTATTCCCCAATTGAATTATCTCCATCAATATTGTTGACCAGCGTTTTCTCAAGGGAATCTCCTTTGAATTCCTAGCATTCTACGGCGATTTGCACCTCTGAACTTGAATTTCAAAGCCATATTTGTTAGTATTACTATTACTTATTGACCTATTTATCATGCTTTTTTACAACAAAGACCTAAAAAATGGTAGTGTCTGCCAATATTTCCCTTTCCCGCAAAGAGAAAATGTCATCTTCTGATCTATGAGAAAGGTCCAGTTTGAGACCATTTATTGTTATGGAGTGAAATAACAGGTTCATGGTAGTGTGTTGAACTGTGATGTGAGCAAGTACACACAAAGAATACGGGGGGGGGGTGCAGTGTGCTTGTGCATTTTCACCTTCAAAAACATATATTTAGCCCCGTGTATAGTATTAACAACAATCCATACTTCATTGACTTTAAGTTTTTTTTTTTACTAATTAAACCACTCAGACTTATTATAGCTTTGTTTAACTCGTTACACTGTTATCTTTTTTTACATTTTATGGCTTCATATTGGGATAAACCACTGAAACAACGGGCTAAATTTGTTATAAAAAATATCTCAATGCAATTAGGTATGTTTACAGAAATAACGTCATCCAAAAAGTAATTTGGGGATACACTCCATTTACCGGCACTTCACATGATTGGGATCACTTGAAATGGGGTCAGGAAGCAAATGCCTTATACCAAATACCAATGTATACACTACCTGAAGTGTAAATCTTGGCTGGAAGGCTTTTTCTTGGATTTGGATCAAGCATGAACATACCATTTTTATTTATTATTCTCGTGGTCCGATGGAAATTAATCCCACAAAAACTTAGAAAGAGACCTCCAAAGTCTTTCAGGGCCTTTTCACAATCATTATGGTGTAAAAGAAAAGACAGGTATATATTTTACTCACATCTTGCTGTTATTTCATCGTGAAAAGGTCCAAAAATTATGATCACGACCAGGGTTGTCGCCAGCCAAAATTTAATGGCAGCTAAATTTGACAATAATTTGAATCAAAAGACTGAATCAAGTTGCAATAGTGGTATTTTATAGCTGTTTTGAAGAACAGAGAGGTTGATTTGGCATTCCAGTGCCGGTTGGCAAGGCCTAAATTTCCCTTGAGTGCCGGCTATTTTGACCGACTACCGGTTACTCCCGACCGGTGCTGACCGGCGTAGCGTCATCCCTGATCACGGCCCACCCAGAAAAATAAAATCTTGGATATTTCATTGTGCAGAGGTCCAAACAATTATGATCGCCACCTGACCGCCCGCCCAGACAAAAATCGTGGATACACCCCTGCCCCACCAGTGGCTGTTTGAATGTCATAAACATGGACAAATTTCGTATAAAGTAAAATTACAATTCATGTTTCCTAATCAAAGAATGGTTCAATCTCCTTGTTGAAGAAGTCTTGAATTTCTCGTTTGGCCAAGAACTGCCCCTGGATACCCGTGGTGCCGGGCGGTAGCAGCGAGATGTAGACCGGAGTGTCGGCGCCTTGGTCCGGCGTCTTCCGCCTTCCCTCCGGATCCTTGTGACGTGCTGTCATACCTGACATCACGTAGCCGGGACAGCACTGAAACGATTTGGGAAGGAGACACAAGTTTCGGTTTATTAATGGAGTTAAAGATTCTACATTATTTTTTTTCTAATGTTTCCGTATATGCATGCATGATTGTAAAACTGAAGATGATATTTATGATTATACACTCATGCTCATAACTATGGAATATTTTGTTGATACTTAAGTTCTTTCTCCTATATCGTCCATAATTTTCAAGACGTGTTAATTTCACAAAAACGCAGTATGTGAAGAAAATTTTGGATTTCATGAGATGAATTAAGTAAAAACTAGAATACGTTTGAGCGCAATAACAATTATTTATTTATTTTTTAAATCCACAAAAAATCCTGAAAAAGTATTAAATTAAAGTAATTTAAAAAAACACAAAAAACTGATAAATTTTGAACTAATGTCATTTATCATTAAATTAACATCAGAATGGCCTGTTAAAAGTCTAATAACGCACGTAACCACCACGTGACCCAACAACAACAACAATACCGCCATTTATAAACTCAGGTTTTAGCGTCGAGTCAGACGCTATAAAATGCTCAGCATTACTGAAATACTTTAATTAGAAATGTTTCACCTGGGGTGAGCAAATATTTATCCCAGATGTACCGTTCAAGGAAAAATGGCAACTTCTAAAATGTCTTTTAAGTATTCCATAATTATGAGCATGAGTGTATGTGTACTAAATGTAATATTATGGACCTAATACCCAAAGGCATTCGACTACATCTGCCAAGAGGGTCTGTGGAAGGCTAAGGGATTCGTTGAACAAAATACATCTATCTGTTAAAAGCCCTATACAAGAAAGTTTTGGATCAAATGGCGGTCAGTCATGGGCATAACTATTTCGAGCATTTTGCCAAGAATTCAGAATTTTCATTTGAATCCTTATATCTTAACAATAAACATAACATTTATCCCAAATGAATGAAGCAAAATAACATTAATTTTTCTCGATCCGTCTGTGCATTTTTTTTTCTTTTGTCATGGTGGCTCATACTTACACAGTTGATAAGGAGGTCTTGTCGGCTCGTATCTTTGGCAATTTCTTGCCCATGTAATAGGGTAAGGACCACAACTCCCAGTTTGCTGGTCAAATACGCCGAATTAGGCCAACCTTTCTCCACATGATTACCCGCTTTGACAGCTCTGCGAACAAAAAGATTTCAAAGCACGTTGATAATGAATCATGCGGGTCAATATCCACACCAGGTGTCTTTTCGACATACGATATTTGGTAAATTTCCAGTTCTTTTGGTCGTATTACTAAGATTAAAAGTTGTTCACTAGTTTTTTTGCGGTGGAATTTTAATGATATTAACTCTTGTTACTACCGTAAGAACTGAAATTAATGACTGAATATTACTTTTTTACTGAATTAATTTCGTGAAGTCGCAAGATTTTAAAATGAACTGTTAATGATATGTAGAGCCAACTAGTTATGTTTTAATTGGTTAACATTCAACTACAAAACAAAAATTGATGTCACGCCAAGCAAGACACTCCAGGGAATTTATTAACAACGAGTACAGCTGCAATCGATATTACATTTACACCTTTACTAGTTCACATACACTATATTCTTGCAATTTACTGCAGGAAAATTATCGACCACATTAACTACCTGTCTCTGGCTATTGAATAGTTCAAAAATTTCGATATGAAAATTCAGGGGCTTAGGAACTTCAATCATTTACCCCTTACCTTATGTTTCATCGGTTAATGAGCTAAGCTTAGAGTAAAACTGTTTCTGTGTTTTATCATTAACCAGTTGGACCAATTTGTTGCAACATAGTTGGGTCATCTGGTGCACTTCCGTGACCGTTGAGCGCGAAGGTCCGTTTCTCGGTGGATTTGTCTTCTTAGAGGTCTAAATCAAAAATTTAGCGGGTATGCCAGTTGCAAAAGTGTGGGCGGAATTCAAGAGACCCAAAAATCCAAAATGGCCCCCGGCGGCCATTTTGAACAATACATTATTGGTTGTTTGGCCTACAGCGCTGCTCAGAATATTGATTCTGGGGTTTTCCAGGTCAAGAAATCTAAATCCGAGGTCAATTTGATGATTTGACTTAGTCTTGCCCGTCAAATCCATGATGGCTGCCAATTTGGGGGTCAAGAAGGTCAAATGTTCAATGTCGTGGTATAGGCTTAATATTGGGCTGTAATAAAAGCTCTGATTACACTGAGCTTAGTGACGGGCAATTAGAATATTCGAAATGCATGCTTAGTATTCAGAGGAAACATTTTGTCGCACATATAATTACCCCAAATCCAAAATGGCCATCGGCAGCCATTTTGAAAATTACATTTTCGTTAGTTTTTTCAACAGGTAGCTCAAACTTAGGGTTTGGGGGTTTTAGTGGTCAAAGAGTTTAGATTCAATGACGATTTGATGATTTGAAATAGTTTTGGCCCTCAAATCCTAAAAAGTTGGCGATTTGGAGGTTACAAAGGTCAATTCTTGAATTTCAACTCATAAAATTCAAACTCCACACTTTTAGTGAAAGCCATGATAACAATGAATTCAAGGTTTTATATTTTATTTCCCAATTTATCCGTTTTGGTAACAGCATGCATCATTTTACTGAGTCAGTGTGTAAATAGTGGATCATGATGGGGTTAGTGGAAATGACCCAATGAACAAATAGATGGGTATGAATAATTTTCCAGAAACAGACATTACTCAATTCAAATGCTCAAATGAGTTCTCAACTAATCATACTAAGTTATATTATTAAGGCACTGAATCAGATATTTTGGCCGATTAAGCAGAATATATTCGTATTGGTGTATGTTTATACACTTCAGTGATGAAAGTGAATGAGAATCAACAGACCTACATGGACGGTAGCATTCTGCTTGTGCTTATCATTAAAAATAATTTCAGGGTAAATTCATTATAGTTCTACAGAAATAACAAGCACATCAGTGATGTGGTGCTCATCTGGCATCTGATAAAGAAATTCAAGCAATTTTTGAATTTTCACCAGGGTAACTGTAGTGATTAAATAACAAGTGTAGCCTATTTGGAAATCGAAAATTGCAGGAAAGAAGCATTTTTAGTGGTTTTCAAATAAATTTTTCATAAATTAGAATAACTTATTCTCTGGACAAAATTTTAACATTCCTCAAAGAAAGTCTGTGTACCTCATGTACTTCTACCAGATGAAAAAAAATCAAAATCGTTCGACAAATGAGGGAGAAAAAGCATATATGTGATTGGCGATAAATGTCCCATAAATTATCGTAAGAATATCAGAGACAAAATCTAAAAATTCTGTGCAGCAGTTTAATGCTCTTCATGTAGCTCTACACCTCTACCTGATGAAACACACACCCATACACACAACAAAAAACAAAATTGGTTGACAAATGAAGGAAAAGAAGCACCTTTTTTGTGGTTTTCGAATAAATTTAACATACATTAATGCAGATAATATTCTTGTCAAAATTTCAAATTTCTGTGTAGACGTGCGACAAACCTCATGTAATTCTATACCAGACGAAACAAAACAAAAATCAAAATCCGTTGACAAAATAATGAGGAAGCATTTTCAGTGTTTTCCGAATAGATTTCGCATAAATTAGCATAAATATTTTTTGATAACATTAGTTTACTAATAAAGCAGGAGCTTTTTTGTGATTTCAGAAAAATGCACATAAATTAGCATATTCAATGAATTTCAAAATTCTGTATAGAACTTTTGAATCCCCACCTAGTGCTATTGTATATAGAGTGAACGGAATTGAAATCCACTGGCGTGAATCCCGGGGGGAAAGGGTTATATCCCCCCCCCCCCGACTTTTCGAGGCGGGGGGGGTGGCCGGTACCACCATCCCCCACACTTTTCAAGAAAAAATATATGTTTTTTGTTGTTAATTAATTATTGATAAACTTGCTACATAGTGAGAATTTCTCCTGAAATGCCTTTAAAATGCTTGAAATCGTCCAATTTTAATTCTAAAAAAGCTCCTGGCTCGGTCGCTTCGCTCCCTCGATTACACTTTCTTTTAATAATTTGAACATTTTCGGCCAAAAAAAATCATGCGTATGGCCTTGTTTCAAAGGTATTCTCCACTGCATGATAGTATAGTTATAAACAATCATTTTGAAATGTGTAGTTCCCCGACTTTTAACTTATATTTTTTCAAAACGTTGGTTTCAGAGTGTAGTATTATTTTGGCAGACAGAGACCAGCAATCTCAACTGCCCGAATTCAAGAACACTGTCGTAAATTGGGAGGAGGGGGATTGGGGGATATATCCCACCACTTTTCGGAAGGGGGGGGGGTGATCTGTACAAATATACCTCCACAGTAAGTATTTTTTGTTTATTCAATTATTACTAACAAAAATAATTGATTTTGTGCATGAATAATACTACTTGTTTGTACGATTAGTTGAGAACCAGCCTAATTTGAACTTTGTAATAGCCCGACTATAATCTGTTATTGAACGGTGTCTTGTATTGGAAAACTATGCATACCAATCAATTCGTTCACTCTTAAAAAGTTCGGTAAATTTAGTTGGGCAACACTGACCAATTCGTGTGACTCAAACTTACTCAACTGTTGGTCATGTTCTAATCAACCATTATGGGCAAAGTTTATTCATACAGTTGAGTAATCTTGAGCAAACGTTACACGCTTGGTCAATAATTTACCAAATATTGTGTGAGAAATAGTACTTTACCCAATACTAGGGAAAACTTATATACGCGAAATTATATTTACCCATATCATTTGGTAAATCCCAAATAAACTGCATTGATCAATACATATTTAATATCGATCATAATCAAACCCATGAATTGCTATTTCTGTACTTTTTACATCGATAACTGTATTTTCTTAGTTTCTCATGTAGTTATAATTTTGTTTCTTCAGACGATTAAAGAAAGAATTACAATCTTAGACATCCATTTATACATAGAAAGCCCACTTTCCCTCATAAGATTAAGAAATTGCACCAGTTTATAACCATGACATTTCTGATGATTTTATTAGAACACTATATATGATAAACATACTAGCAGGTAAGTCAAATAGTCAGGCAGTGATTATGCAATACATGAGCACCGTTACTGGTTACATTTACTCAATGGTTGGGCAGAGCAGGGCAGATACAGATTAGCCAGGTTCATGATTATCCAGTCCAATGTATCAGACTAAAAATTGCACAAGAATATCCCAATGCAACTGACCTAAGAGTTGAGCAATGGTTGGTTGAGCTGCTCAGCAATTCTATAGAATTAGGTAATTGTCCTTTTGGGCATAATTTATTGGGCTTTTTAGTCAAAATATTAAAAATGAATTGGTTAAAGGTTGGGTAAATAGGAGTTTGTAAAATGTTGGGTAAAGAGGGTTGGTTAATCAGTGGGCTGTGTATCTTAACGAACACACTTCGGGCAAAAACACTAATGTACACTATTGTAACCATGCATGTAGTAGTTGGTTATGAGTAGGTTAAATTTGTGCCCAGCTATTTTAAGCGTGTTCATTAGATCATTTCCACAAACCCCATCACTTATATCCACTGTTTACACACTGATTCAGTTCAATGATGCATGCTGTTACCAAAACGGATAAATTGGGAAATGAAATATAAAGCCTTTAATTTAGTGTTATCATGGCTTTCATTAGAGTGTGGAGTTTGTGAGTTGACCTTTGTGACTTCCAAATTGCCAACTTTTTAGGATTTGAGAGCCAAAAATATTTCAAATCATCAAATCGTCATTGAATCTAAACTCTTTGACCACTAAAAGCCCCAAACCCTAAGTTTGAGCTACCTGTTGGAAAAACTAACGAAAATGTAATTTTCAAAATGGCTGCCGGTGGCCACTTTGGATTTGGGGTAAATATAATGTGTGACAAAATGTTTCCTCTTGACCTGGAAAACCCCAGAATCAATATTCTGAGCAGCGCTGTAGGCCAAACAACCAATAATGTATTGTTCAAGATGGCCGCCGGCGGCCATTTTGGATTTTTGGGTCTCCTGAATTCCGCCCACACTTTTGCAACTGGCATACCCGCTAAATTTTTGATTTAGACCTCTAAGAAGACAAATCCACCGAGAAACGGACCTTCGCGCTCAACGGTCACGGAAGTGCTCCAGATGACCCAACTAACACAATTGTTTTATTCATAACTTCAAGGCCTGGTGGTGCCATCAAATAGATGAAAAGCGGACATTACATATAATTAATACATCACAAGTAATCAATATCATACTAAAATCATACAAGTTAAAACTAATATAACAAATGTGCCATTAAAGATTGGGTTAGGGATTTGCAAGTCCATTATTTCCCTTCATTAGTCAATACGCAAACGGTAGTTTAGTATTTTACATATGTTGTGTTGAAAATATCTGAGATCCCTACGATTCATGAATTTGTTTCTTGTTTCTATGAGAAAAAACTAATAACGACATGTTACCAAGAATGTTGTTCTTTCTTGAGTTTCAATTTTGCTTCAAAATGTGCGAATCGCCGGTTACTGTGCCCACCGTAGCAAGACGAGCAGAGCGCTCTGATTGCTGTCAATCGGCTTATCCCCTGCGCGACTTTGGTAACGGCTGATCGGCGACCATTTTGGAACGGCACGTTGCACGTTTGATCCGTCGCGGATTTTTAAAAATTATTGCTCCTGAGCAAATGGAAAAAGGATGAAGTTTAACCGTCCAGATTTTAACCAAAACTAAATATTTTACCCCAAGTCTCTATGAGAGGTGTTTATATATATTAATCTTCACATTGGATATGATTTCAGCTGATTTGATTCATATAGATGTTTTTTGACGTGCAAAAGAATAACCCTATCTTTAACTGCTGACTTGAAGTGATCCATGTTTGGAACATCAGGAAACATAATTGAAGGGAGAGAGTTCCATAGCCTGGCTGCTCTAGGATGTAGGAGGAAAGATGGAACTGGGTGTTGGACTTACTTAGATAATACACAACCTCTTCCACAGACAGCAATACTCACTCCACAAACTCGTTCATCAAATCGACGATCCCCTGTTCGGTGGACACTTCCTTGAATCGCTTCTTCAGGTCCTCGCTCATCTTATTGTAGGCCATGCAGGCGACCATGCTGGCTATAGTAACGACTCTAATAGATAGAGGTTGGAATCAAATGAAAACAAAAATACCTGAAATGGATGTGTGCAACAATTAACATTATTAGAGTAATTAGTATAGTCTTTTCATTATCGCATCAGAACCAAAAGTACGTTTGCACTAATATTTTGTCCAATAGCTACATGCTGAATCACTTTCTGATGACGGTCTTTGCATTTTGAAGATTAACAACAACAGGAAGAATTTTCTCCCATTCTTTCTCATTCTTTTCATTTTCCTCCTACCTCTTAGCATTTCCGGCGATCCCGGGGGGGAAGGGGGACGTGTCCCCTCCTCGAATTTTTCTGGGGGAGGGATCTCCCCCCCCCCTCGATTTTTAAAACTTATTATTCTTTTGTTGTTAGCATTTTTGTATAGATTTTGTACCCGGCAAACCTATTCAAAGGTTAAATGTGATGAAATTAGATTATTTAACCTTAGAAATGGGGGTGAGGGGGATTTTAACGTCACAATTCCCATTTTTGAACAATATATATGTGTCCTTGGGGCGATTTTTTCCCCCGCGCGAGGGGGGGAAATAATAAATGTTAGTCGAAATAAATGTTAGTCGAAATAACTCTAGAAAAGTCAACCTAATGTGTTTGTTGTGCTCAATTAAGATTGATAACCAAATTTGGTATCAAAGGGACAGCAACTTAAACTTCATGCAATGTTTCATTATCGTTAATCATTCAACACTAATGTATACAATCGACGCGTCCATACGCTTAAAGGTTCACTATCGAATCAGACTGAAATAACACCCTCTTTCAACTCAAATGATAAAAATAGGCCACACCCTCCTGCACAATGCAACATAAATAGATTGGTTGCTTGATAAAAACAACAGTCGTTTTCCTCATGTGGTTTCTAAACTATGGCACCTCAACAATGCATATTCATGAACATACGACAGTATATGGTTAAATTGCCTCTTGACAGTATCGCTTTAAGGTTGAACATACCGCCCTCCTGAGCGAACCAAGGGTAACATGATGTTGGTGACATTTAGTACTCCGAAGAAGTTGGTTTTGATCGTTTCTGCTGCTTGAACAGCCATTGGTGTATCGTCCTGAAATTAAAATAGCATGGTCATATCATGAAAAATATACTTTTTAACTATTACTTGAACATAATGCAATTAGGTTGTTTGCAAACATTGAAGGAGATTAGTAATATTTTTTTGTATATTTAAATCCCATTTGGCGAATTCAATCCAGCAGACTCTTTTTCAAGGTGAAGTTTGTCGTCTTCATGTAAATCATTAACTGTGGATGTATAAATTTACTGCATAATTACCTCACGAAATATGTATATTGAATACAGAGCAGTTGTAAATTTTTCCACTAAATGTCTGCAGCCAATTTATGGTTGATTATTTGCTGGTGGTGGTGGTGGTAACGGGGTTGGTGGTAGTGGTGATGGTGGTGGTGATATTGGTGGTGGTGGTGGTGGTGGTGGTGGTGGTGGTGGTGGTGGTGGTGATATTGGTAAGTGGTGGTGATGGTGGTGATGGTGATATTGGTGGTGGTGGTTATGATGGTGAGGTGGTGATATTGGTGATGGTGGTGGTGGTGGTGGTGATATTGGTGGTGGTAGTGATGATGGTGGTGGTGTTGTTAGTGGTGGTGGTGGTGGTGGTGGTGGTGATGGTGGTGGTGGTGATGGTAGTGGTGGTGGTGGTAGTGGTGGTGGTAGTGGTGGTGGTAGTGGTGGTAGTGGTGGTGGTCGTGGTGATGGTGGTGGTGGTGGTGGTGGTGGTAGGGTCGCAGGGGGCATAAGCAAAATGTATTGATTAGAAACCAATACTTGCAATACATGCAATAATAAAAATACATTTCATTCCAAATCGTATATATATTTTTTGACATAAAAAACACAATAATTATAACAAATCAAAATTACTAAAATCATCAAATGGCATACCTCAAAAACTATTCCCGCATTGTTAACCAAGATATCCACTCCACCGTGTGTTGTCTTCATATAGTCACGAAGTTTCTCAATACTTGATTTATCGTTGACATCTAGAAGGTGGAATTTGGGAGTGATCGCGACTCCCTCCTTCTTGAGAAGATTGACAGCCTCTTGGCCACGCCCCTCGTTCCTAGCGGTCAGATAAACCACATCATTGGGACCAAGCTGCTTACAGAGAGCACGGACGATGGCCAGTCCCACGCCGGAATTGCCTCCTGATACCTGAAAACAGCATAGAAATATTACATACGGAAACAACACTATTTTAAAGGGCAGTGACATGATTGAAAGAAGTAGAATATGCTTGAAGAACAAAATGAGTTCAAACATGTAGCAACATACACTGGATAAGAGTGCATATCCAGGCTGGGAGGATTTTATGTTTGTGTGTGTGTGTGTGTGTGTGTGTGTGTGTGTGTGTGTGTGTGTGTGTGTGTGTGTGTGTGTGTGTGTGTGTGTGTGTGTGTGTGTGTGTGTGTGTGTGTGTGTGTGTGTGTGTGTGTGTGTGTGTGTGTGGTGTGTGTGTGTGTGTGTGTGTGTGTGTGTGTGTGTGTGTGTGTGTGTGTGTGTGTGGTGTGGATGGGTGTTGTGTGTAAAGGTCGTGAAAATGTTTATGTAAACAAAATGTTCAACTTTTCGGAAATAAAGTTATATTAATAAATATACAAAAATCGATATTACTAGAGTAAGTTATATTCAACATCAGCACAACTAAATGTATAATCTCACAAGCATTTGACACATGTACCTGATGCGTCCTATTTCGATATTACACTATTGAAACAACTACTAGTAGTTTTGAAATAGCTAGACGTGTAAATTACACTCATCTGCCCCTGTTTACCTAAAGCACACCCTCAATATCTGCACCCCTCCATGAACTCTCCGTTCCTCAAACTCACAAATTCTACAGGTACCTCGAGTCAGGGGCGTAGACAACGGTGGGGTGGGTGTATGCATCCCCCGCAGCTCACAAGGTGGGGGATGACAAGTACAATCATCCCCCAGGTTTCACGGAAAAAAAATTATCATATTATTACTTTTGTTTGGTAGTAGTAGTAGTAGTAGTAGTAGTAGTAGTAGTAGTAGTAGTAGTAGTAGTAGTAGTAGTAGTATCATATCATTATTACTATAATTATCGTCGTCGTGTCACCTTTCTTCCCTTAGTACATTCGTATTTCTGATCCCTCAAACAACGTCTGCACCTAACGGGGTGATGTCTAAGGCCTCCACAGACGTTTGCAATAGACACTGGTGTAAATCCTGGGCGGATGCGGGATATATCCCCCATTTTTGCCGAGGGAGGAATGGGCTGCACAGCATATCACCCCCCCCCACACACACACACACACACACTTTTCAAAGAAAAATAATTTGAACTATGAGCAGTTCAAATGCTAATTTTGTAAAATGAATATTCGCTGCTTTATAGGTGAATGTCATTTTACGACACTAGTGTTATGAGAGAGTCAAAATAAACTTATGAAACCCCCCAAACTAAAAGCTTCATGGTTCCGCCCCACTGAACCCCACGATTTATACCATGTTTTTAAATGACCTGCTATAGGCTACAAATTTCAGAATAAAAATTATACTTCGGATAAAGTACAAAAATTAAAACGCATCCCACTTTCAAAAAATTTGTTAGTGTAGCTGAGAGTCAAAAATAACCTCATGAAACTGTCATAGCCTAAGCTTCAGAGGCGCCGCGCCTTGACCCGCGCAGGACCGCTAGGAGGATTAAGGCGCGTGAGCCTGAATT
>JZLH01S0260725.1:35237-49450 GCA_001188425.1 Eucidaris tribuloides | reverse complement strand
TTATTATTATTATTATTATATATTATCATTATTATTATTATTATTATTATTATTATCATTATTATTATTATTATTATCATTATTATTATTATTATTATTATTATTATTATTATTATCATTATTATTATTATTATTATTATTATTATTATTATTATTATTATTATTATTATTATTATTATTAATTATTATTATCATTATCATTATTTCATTATTATTATTCGTCAATCTTCATTTCTGTTTTACGTGATATATCCTTTTGATTTCATAAGCACGATATGTCACAAATTTGAGTTCGGGATACTTGAAATGTTGAAATTGGAAATAATGATCGATGTTATTTTTCATTCGATATTTAACTAATCATGAGAGAGTCAGCATATCGGTGAAAATAAAAGCAAGAGCCCCGGGGGTACGACGCTCACCTGAGGTCTCGCAAACTCTCGTAGTGCCCATAGAGAAAACATCTTGGAGCCGAAGGCACCAACAGAGCCACATGAACCAGACGAAAAACTTTGTATCACCTTGCCATATAGCAATACCCATTTTGATAAAAATAAGGTGATAGCCACAATGTGTCCTAGTATGTTAACATTTGACCTTACTTGACCTTTGACCTACTTATGTGACCTTTCACCACAATTGCACATTGAGGTCCCTATTCATGTACATGTAGGGCATCGTACCATTCAAGTTAGTTACAACAAATGGGCTGATACCAACCCCAGTAGAAACTTGCCGGTATATCATTTCACCTCATTTGACATTTGACCTACATATGTGACCTCTGACCCCCAAATAACATTGAGGTCCCTGTTACGCATGTACCACCCAAGTTTGGTTACAAATGGGCATGTGGTTAGAAAGTTACCCAGTTTTGGCCCTTGTGGGCCCTGCCCCCTGGGCCCCAGTTGGGCCACGTGTACCGTTTCAGGAACACTCTATCCCCTCCCCTAAGGATCATTCCCACCAAGTTTAGTTTAAATCCACTGACGTGATAAAGAAAATCATGTAAATGTGACTTATTCCCAAAGGGCCCTCCCCCAACTTGTTGCCCCCCTCAGGGGCCAAACGGAGCCACCCTGGACATTGTCATGAGGAACAATAATTTATCACATAGAGGTATCTACACACACAATGGCTTGGCTAAACTTTTTCTGGATCTAAAGAAGATGGTTCAGGTTCAGGTTCAGGTTCAATTCGGTTTATTGTTTCATATTTAAAAGATGTTTAAAAATAACCTACTTTGGACCTTTTGGGACCCCTTCTCCTGGGCCCCCGGGGGGGGGGGTGAGGTGTAATATTAGAGGACCCTTGAATCCCCACCCCGTAAAGATAATTTCTGCCAAGTTTGGGCTAAATCCAATCATGCACTTTAAAGAAGAAGATGAAAATGTGTAAAACTTTACGCACGACGCACGACGAAGGACGCACGACGAACGACAGACGACGGACGAAAAGCGGTCGCAATAGCTAACTTGAGCCTTTGGCTCAGGTGAGCTAATAAAACGTCTTCGTTCACAACAAAAGGTAAAACTTCGAGAAAAAAAAACGTAATTGGCATGGAGTATTTCACAAGTGGTTATTGAACAAAGGAAAGAATATATATGCCGGAAAGAACACAGTGTCGTCACAGTGTGTTCACACAGTGATCACAGTGTCACTCTGTGAAAATGGGCCAAATCCACAGAGTGTAAACACACTGTGGACAACATTGTGCTTTTTCCGGTAGGGACTAATCAGCATCGTTTTATTTGAAGTTAATAAAATAAGTTTACAAGAATGAAAACAATGTTTCGTCATCGTCATCATCATCATCAGCAGCAGCAGCAGCAGTAGTAGCAACAGTAGCAACAGCAGCAGCCTGTAGCACCAGCATCCAGGGCGTCGTTAATGGGGTTGGGGTGAAAATAACCCCCCCCCCCATGACTTCTTGGCGTTCTTGCACCATGTCTGTTATTCTTGTCTGGTTCCCGATCCATTTCAAAGTTTAATCCAAGCCTGGTGTGCTCATTTCTAAAAACTTTTTATCCACCGTATACATGACAGTTTTAATAAACAATATCTGTTACAAAGTTTTGATATTCCTGATTCCCTATACACTGTACTATATATCCTGTAAACTTGATGTAAAATTTACTTTACGCAGTACATAAATTTGAAAAATACGCATTCTTAATTTAAACGTGTTTGTTACTTCATTTGTTTTCATCCAAACAATATTTATTAATTCACTACAGTGTTCACATATGTGGAAAAATATTCTTACTCAGCATTTTATCAGTCAATCAAAACTTCGTTTGATGTGGCATGTGACGGTAAATTTGCAAACAAAATAATAATAATAGTAACACAGTTTGTAACAATACCGATGAAACTTGCGTTCTCATTCAAGGCACTGTGTGGAAGGAAGTGAAACTGAATGAATGAACATGATACAATCAGCCTCAATAAAATAAACGCAATCTGGGGAATCTGAAGACCGAGTATAGAGAATTGAGCAACGAGTAGAGAGATATGAAATATAGCTATTGATCAAGATATTATTAATGTAACGATTTGTAGTACAGGCTAGTGCAGGCTATGTTATAACATTCTCTCATTTGATTTCTCACAGATTGATATATACATAATTATATTGTTAATGCGTGTGTGTGTGTGTGTGTGTGTGTGTGTGTGTGTGTGTGTGTGTGTGTGTGTGTGTGTGTGTGTGTGTGTGTGTGTGTGTGTGTGTGTGTGTGTGTGTGTGTGTGTGTGTGTGTGTGTGTGTGTGTGTGTGTGTGTGTGTGTGTGTGTGTGTGTGTGTGTGTGTGTGTGTGTGTGTGTGTGTGTGTGTGTGTGTGTGTGTGTGTGTGTGTGTGTGTGTGTGTGTGTGTGTGTGTGTGTGTGTGTGTGTGCGTGCACGCGCGCTATGTCGTAATTCACGTGATTAAAGACGTTATTGAAATACAAACCATAAAACTGCTGGGAAAAGATTATTATTTATTCGAACCGGTTTCATTTTGGCTCAGATTTTATCCATCTCAAGGAAGACACATAAAAATACAACTTTCAAGTTGTTGAATTCATTTATCACGTAGTTTATCAAACAGACGACATCTTGAAAAGACTATAATCAAGTTATGTATACAATGGTTTATGTAATACTAGTATTCACTACATTTAACAAACGTGTAACGGTTCTTATTTTCATGAAATCTGATTTATCTACCCAAAGACGTTTTAGAAGGTGAAGATGGATCTTTCCATTCTAAGAAAAAAAATAGCCTATTCTTTGATAAGCTAATTTCTGGCATGTGCAAATCAAGGCCACCGTCCATTCCTGCCAACCTATAGGAAATCCTTGCTAGACTTACTATCACTCGAATGTATTGTTTAAAAATGCCTAAAGCGCCAACCTAACCTATCATCTCATGTCGGAAAAAAACATATTGTCACACCAAAAGATCAAGAAATATCTATGCCGTTTGTGAAGATAGAGCATTAGAGGTGCAGGCGCGGTTCTAGAGCGGAAATGTTAGGGGGGCTATACTCGGGGCTTGACGGAAACATGCAAGGGAGCAAAGCGACCGAGCGGGGGGACACCCCCTTCCCCGGTAGGAACTTTTTACATGTGATTCTAGGCATGGAAAATATATTTTAAATGTATATGTTATGAAGATTATTAGGGATTGTAGTCAGATATTAAAAAAAGAAGATGTACAGGAAGTATACGAAAAATTGTAATTGGGTAGTTATACTTGCATGTGAGGGAGCGAAACGACCGAATGGGGGTGGGAGGCTGATACCCCCGACCCCTCACACTAGGAACTTTTTGAAAATACGCATAGAAAAGACTGGTTTCTAGGAATAGTAAATACATATCGCAATGGTATATTCTATCAAGATTAGGAATTGTGTAGTCATACACGAACTTGCAAGGGAGCGAAGTGTCCGAGCGGGGGAGGGCGTGGGAAGGGAATAGCCCCCCCCCCCCCTTCCACGGTAGGAACTTTTTGAAAATAGGCATAGAAAAGACGTGTTTCTGAGCATGTGTATATTTCAAAGGTATATTTTATGAAGATTATAAGGGATTGTCGTCAGGGTTTCAAAAAGATGTACAGGAAGTATGTGAAAAACTAATTGGGTATTCATACTTGCGAGGGAACGAAGCGACCGAGCGGGAGGAGAGTGTAGGAGGGGGGAATACCCCCTCCCACGGTAGGAAATTTTTCACAATATAGAGAAGACGTGTTTTCAAGGCATGGTGTTTTGAAGGTATTTTTCATGAAGATTATTACGGATTGTAGTCAGGTTTTCAAAATGATTTAAGGAAGTATGTGAAAAACTGTAATTGGGTAGTCATACTCTGCGACGGAGTGAAGCAACCGAGCGGGGGGGGGGTGGGGTGGGGTGGGAGGGATACACCCTCCCACGGTAGGACTTTCTGGATACGCATCGAAGAAGACGTGATTCTAGGCCCATGGTTAAATCGTATTTTAAAATCGTAATCAATATGTACTGTGTTGCTAGATCGCTTCAGTTTTTGTAAAACATCCTTCTGTCCGGAATCCGTTTTTTTTTTTATTGGAAGGGGGGGGGGGGGGGCCTTGAGGCTAATGTTTTTTTTTTTGGGGGGGGGGCCTTAGCCCCGAAGCCTCCACGCCCGAGCGGCGCTGGCCAGCCCGGCCTGCCCCGCTCCCCACCCCCCCCCCCTCGTAGAACCGCGCCTGTAGAGGTGTTAAGAATAATTCCACTATTCCAATGGCTCCTGTCGGGGAAAATGACAATAGGCCTAGTATAAATACAGGCTGAGATATATTGCATGACATGGTTGAATTCAAAGTGAAACTGAAAGTGGTTTTAGCCCACATGCCTTTATTTCATACAAGAATAGATTCATCAATGGCAAAGGAGGTGACACGATTGGGAGAAGTCAAACATGCCTTGATAACCAAATGATCGAAACATATACCAATATATACACTGGCTGAAGGGTATGTACCCAGTAGCTGGAATGATTTGTCTGGAATTTGTTTACTTGAGGAGAAGCAAGCATTCAGTTTAAGCAGAATGAAACCCAGACATCTTCCTGTACTCAGAGAATACAGAACAATAAAAGAAATACTACAGTGAAAGTTTGAGCGAATTTAGTTGAACTGTTCAAGACTTATGAATGTTCAAAGTTTATTTAATCGTTGTTATGGAGCCTCCATGGAGGATTCTTAAATTGGCAACTCTACCACTTTTTGAGATGAAAGCGTGGAGAACTCCCCATTGGCTTTGTACACAAATTGTCACTCATTCTAATTTTTTTAATGAAATATCTGATTGCCTCTTGCTTGTTGTACAAGTATGTCCCAGCAAAAATGATTTGTACATGTTTTCTGGAAGAATTTCATTATCTTCACAACTAACATTTCAGAAAAACGTAAATTTGTGAAAATTTGTGTACAAAACCAATGGGGAGTTCTCCACACTTTCATCTCAAAAAGTGGTAGTGTTGCCAATTTAAGAATCCTCCATACATAGGATTATGTAAACTTTTAACACTTATAACTCTTGAATGGTTCAGTCAAATTTGTTCGAACTTTCACCATTTTCTTTCTCTTATTGTTATCTATTCTCTGAATGTAAGTAGATGTCTGGGTTTCATTCCCCTTTAACCAGTACGGACAATAATGAAACTAAAACCCATAGAATTAGAAAGCAGTACAACAAATTTCACAGCTGTTTTTGATAGTAATTGTATATAAGGAGGAAGTGTTGAACATTATTTTTCACAGCAGTATAATCTGAAACGGTATACTTCTAGTAACACTCTATCCAATATTGAGAACTGCAACCAACCTGCCATTTTTCTTAATTGTTAATAAATATAACTGCATATATTTCATGTTGGATCCCCAACCTCCCTCATTTTCCTTATAATTTCATTTCAGCCGTTTGCATATAAGTCATGGTCATTTTAGAGATTTCTATTCAAGCCAATAAACGTGAAATACTTGCCATTAGAACAAATATGAAGTTGGAATCACAAAATTCACATTCTATAAAGCAGAGGCAGAGGAACCGTCAGGAATCATAATAAATACCCAACTGGACGTATTTTAAATGAATAATGTTATAACTTACCTGTCTGTCATGTGACTAGTAGATTCTTTCAGATATACTCGTCCACGGCGGCATGGCCATTGCAACACTGTTGGCCTACAATATGCGTTTCCTCTGTCCAAAATCACGTTTGAAATATATTTTTTAAATCTTAATTCACAAGCATATAATGCATGCAGGCAGCAATGTACTCTCACTTTATGTAAAAGACACACGCATGTCGCCTTTAAACCATCCACACATAAACATCCACATTATTTTCTCACAAGCATGCTGCCTCGTGCACAAAATTTAGTCCCCGCATGGCAGTTGTACACAAACTTGCATGCGTGTACACGCTAAGAATAGGCGGTGGGAATTTTTGTGGTCAAACATATTATGTGAATAGAGCCTACGTCATGCGTGGTTGCCTGTCTCCTACCCCACTGAATTATTGATATACTGTATGCTGAAATGCGTTGGCGATAATATTATAATTACGGATATATTCCGTCTTATAAACATAATATATATGATTATGATTCGATTCATATCCACCACTGTTTAAATGTGCATACATCTGACTGACGATCATTTTAAATACCCAAGTGACAGAGTCATGTGGATATCTAAAATATTATACTACGATTTGTTTACGTTTGAGTTTCCATTCTTAAATCGCATCAATGTCGGTAACACACGGGACCCGACATGCATGTATTGCGTACAGGTCTATTCTAATGCCTACTGCGCCGGTCTTTCGGAAGTGCAATGGTATGGCAGTCACATGCACGTAAACAAACACCGTGTGTATACATCCGTTATACTATCCGTTACTCTAATGATCATATAAATTGGCTTACCCTGAGAACGTAAATCACTCAAGCAGATATTCTTCGGCGTGAGTAGCATCATTATGCACATGTTTCTATCAAGAGCGTTCTTACTTCAGAGATATCCCATGTGATTGACAAGACGGGAGACATATTGATTATATAGCCCGGTACGATACACAAGCCTCATCAGAGAATAGGTCCAACGTGCGTTGTGTACAAAGAAACGCACGGAGAAGCATTTACGTCTGAAATACAATTTAAATCGTAGTGAAAAATAAATCCACCAATCTATCTTACCTCAGAAACGTGTATCGTGTATGAGTGTGTCCATGTTCGACACATAATTCGCAAGATTCAACAACATAAATGGCATGGTCATGTGGGAAAGTGATTGCGAGTGTCGACAGCGGTACCGTTACCCCGCATACGCAGCGGCGTTTGGACCATTATCCGGTGAATTGAATTATAGAGGGGAAGATTAGATGACAATTGCAGCTATCTTCAAGTCAACATTCCGGAGAGGGGAAAATCTTTTCTTTCTTTTGTTCCAAACCGCCTATTCGTGATAATGACAGCGTTCCGCGAAGCGTGCGGTCATGCACTTTATTCGCGTGTAGTCTACACACAACAAAAAAATAACTACCCCCCTTTTCGAACTACCATAACTTTTAAACGAAATCAGATTTAGCAAAATAATTTGGCAGGAGTATTTCTTCATTCATTGACTAACCTCTGTATGAAAATGTGATTGATCCGTCAAGCCATGCATGAGTGAGCATGCATTAAAGGAAAAAAAATGTCACTCTTCAAAAGTCACACCAGGCCAGGAGTCATCTCTTATGCCAAAATAATGGTAAATAATGACATTTTTTGCTTTGTTCATAAAGTGTGCTCAATCAACCATGACATGGTTACAAGCTCTTATGTTCGTACAACATGTAAAGACGCATTTTGCTGAAAAATACCGGATTTCATTTTTTTTCAATAAACTTAATGGATTTACAATTTCAAAATTGAGAAAGATGGAAGTTTTTCAATTGAGCTCTTTGAAGTGTAAAATATGCGAAAAGTGCCAGGGGAGGTGTAAGGGGGTCAAACGATAGATGATTAACATAAATATCGATTAATTATTCACCAGAAACAAAATTTGTCAAAATCCTGCATCACAAATTCCCCCAAATGACCCTTGTGACTTTTGAAAAGTGACATTTTTGCCTTTAATGCATGCGCACTCATGCATGGCTAGACGGATCAATCACATTTTCACACATAAGTTAGTCAATGAGTGTAAAAATACTGCCAAATTATTTTGCTAGAACTTATTTCGTTAAAAAGTTATGGCAGTTTGAAAAAGGGGGTGTGTAGTTACTTTTTTGTTGTGTTTATAACTTCTTCATCTCGTGACAAACAAAAATACATGTCCACTCGCGCTTACGACATCCCAACCCCAAATTGCAAAATGAGTGAAATAATATAAGTTTCACAAAGCCATTAGAGATTTTTTTGCCTGAGTTGTACAAAACCCGTTTTGCACAGTTTTGATCCAGTTAAGAAAGGTACATACACAGTAGGGTGGGACGAAAAATACTTTTTTTCTCTGATCGACTTGAAACTCTCGGGGAAATTTCCTTGGGTATAGACTATTATTATTCTAAAGTATCAGTAAGATCGGAGGATGTTTCACCCAGGCAGTAAATTTTCACGAAATTGCCCTATAGCTCTGTATTAAGAGTATATAGGCCTATAGGGCTTTATGTGTATTTGCCTTATAAGATATTACCCTCATTTTAAGTGTGTGTACCACTTTCAATAACAGCATTTATACTACATAATTAATAGAGTGTTACCTGTAAATTGCTTCTCTAGATGTACAGTGTTTACAACGCAAGGGTAGTACCAGGGTAAAATCTTTGGGGTGGGGTAAACAATGTTTAAAAAAACCCCTACATTTCATAAATTACAGGTAAATCCCCCTGATTTTCTGATTTTTGAAAAATATCGCGGAGGGGACGCCTCCTCTGCACCCCACACCCTTCCAAACGGTAATCCGTGGGGGGGGGGGAACGAGGGGGACATTCTCTCCCAAAAATTGACAGACAGGGGACACAATATCAAATCCCCCCTACGATTTTGGTCTTTTACTAAATCCTGTTAACCATTGTTTGTTTTAATGTGGAATTGTTGGATGTCGTTTGGCTTGATGTTTGACTAGGATTTTTTTTTTGGGGGGGGAGGGATAGGCAACAAATGATTCTTAGCGGCCCCCTGCCCCACCCCCTACTTATCTGATGGCGTTTGGTTTTCTGTTTGGGCTAGTTTAAAAAAAATTTGGCAGGCAAAACTGATGGTATTCCCCGCATGTGGAGAGAGCAGCCGCGGACATCCCTTTGCACCCCACACCCTCCTGAACGGTAATCCGGGGGGGGGGGGGGAGGAGGAACAATGGGGACATTCTCTCCCAAAAAACTGACAGACAGGGGCACAGTATTAAATCCGCCCCCCCCCCCTACCGATTTTGGTCTTTTAATAAATCCTGTTACCATTTTTTTTAATGTGGACTTTTGTTGGATGTCGTTTGGCTTAATGTCTTGTCTAGCGATTTTTTTTTTTTTGGGGGGGCGGGGGCAACATGATTCTTAGCCGGCCCCTGCCCCACCGCCTACTTATCGGCATGGGTGTTGGCTTTCTGTTAGGCTAGTTTAAACAATTTTTGGCAGGCAAAACTGATGGTATTCCCTGCCATGCGAGAAGCGATTTCTTGCCATGCACATTCCCCTCCCCCGCCGTTGGCCCCCCAAAGTCCAAGATCCCATTTTTTCTCGGCCAGCCCGAGCACGAAAAGTCGTTTAAGGGGTGGGGGGAGGGGTAGGCGTGTAAAACTTTGCAAATTCATATTCCCCAGCAGTCCACAATTTTCCGGTCAACCCAGTTCGTTCAGCAAGGGGGCGGGGGTGAGAAAAAAAATCTTACAATTTTAATATCGTGTTCTTTTTTCCCCCGCCAACGCGTTTAAAAATGGGTGTCTTTCCATTTAAAAAGATTTATTTAACGTAAAAAGTGGTCCCGTTAGCAAAGGAAGAAGTCGGGTTGTTTGACAACCAAACACCCCCCCCCTGCATTCCGTATATTGGCTCCAGGATCCTGTTAGAACAGGCGTGTAGGGCCATAAGGCAGTGCGTGAGATGGGTTGTGGGGTGCAAAGGGATGCCCCTCGATCGCCCAATATTTTCCCCAAATCAGAAAATCGGGGCGGGGGGTGGGTTGCACGTGTAATTTATGAATTTCAGGGGAGGGGCGTTACATTTTTTACCCCACCCCCAAAGATTTTTACCCTGGTACTACCCTTGCTTGTACGAGTTGTAACACTGCTACATCTAGCAGAAGCAATTTACAGGTAACACTCTATTAATTATGTAGTCATAAGAATGCTGTTATTGAAAGTGGTACACAACACTTAAGATGAGGGTAATATCTTATAAGGGCAAATACACATAAAGCCCTATAGGCTATATACTCTTAATACAGAGCTATAGGCAATTTCCGACTGAAAATTTACTGCTGCCGGTGTAAACATCCTCCGATTCTTACTTGATACTTTCAGAATAAAATACGTCTCATACCAAGGCAACATTTTCCGGACGAAGTTTTCAAAGTCGATCATGAGAAAAAAAAGTATTATTTTCGTCCCCCCTACTGTGTATTGTACCTTTCTTAACTGAGATCAAAACTGTGCAAACGGGTTTTGTACAACTCAGGCAAAAAAAATCTTAATGGCTTTTGGTGAAAGCTTATATTATTTCACTCATTTAGCAATTTGGGGTTTGGGATGTCGTAAGCCCGCGGGTGGAATGTATTTTTGTTGTCACGAGAATGAAGAAGTTTAATAAAACACAACAAAGAAAGTAACTACACAGCACCCCTTTTTCAAACTGCCATAACTTTTTAAACGGAAAATAAGTTCAGCAAAATAATTTGCAGTATTATTTTTACACTCAACTTGACGTAAACTTATGTGTGAAAATGATGATTGATCCGTCTAGCCATGCATGATTCTGCGCATGCGATTAAAGGCAAAAATGTCACCTCTCTTTTCAAAAGTCACAAGGGTTCATTTGGGGGAATTTGTGATGCAGGATTTTGCACAAATTTTTGTTTTCTGGTGAATAATTAATCGATATTTATGTTAATCATCTATCGTTTTGACCCCCTTACACCTCCTGGCACTTATTCGCATATTTTACACTTCAAAGAGTCAATTGAAAAACTTCCATCTTTCTCAATTTTGAAATCTGTTAATCCATTAAGTTTTTGAAAAAAAATGGAAATCCGGTATTTTCAGCCAAAATTGCGTCTTAATGTTGTTTACGAACATAAGAGCCTTGTAAACATGTCATGGTTGATTGAGCACACTTTTATGAAAAAGCAAAAAATGTCATTATTTACCCATTATTTTGGCATTAAGAGATGCACTCCTGGCCTGGTGTGACTTTTGCATAGAGTGACATTTTTTTTTCCCTTTAATGCATGGCTCACTCATGCATGGTTGACGGATCAATCACATTTTCATTACAGAGGTCAATGAATGAAGAAATTACTCCTGCCAAATTATTTTGCTAAATCTGATTTCGTTTAAAGTTCATGCGTTAGTTCCGAAAAGGGCGGTTAGTTAATTTTATTTGTGTGGTATGACTTACACGACGAATAAGAAGTGCATGACACGCACGCCTTCGCGCGAACAGCCTGTCATTATCACGAATAGGCGGTTTGGAACAAAAAGAAAGAAAAGATTTATTTTCTCCCCTCTCCGCGAATGTTGACTTGGAAGATAGGCTGCCCAATTGTCATCTAAATCGTCCCCTCTATAATTCAAATTCAACACCCGGATAATGCCGTCCAAACGCCGGATGCGTATGCGGGCGTATAACGGTTACGCTGTCGACACTCGCAATCACTTTCCCACATGACATTGCCATTTATATGTTGTTTGAATCTTGCGATTATGTAGTCGAACATGGCACACCACTCCATACACGCATCACGTTTCTGAGGAAGTAGACTTGGTGCGATTTATTTTTTCACTACGATTTAAATTGTATTTCAGACGTAAAATGCTTCTCCGTGCGGTTTCTTTGTACACAACGCACCGTTGGACCTATTACTCATGATTGAGGCCTTGTGTATCGTACCGAGGCCTACTATATCAAATGTCTCCGTCTTGTCCATCACATGGGATATTCTCTGAAGTAATAGACGCTCTTGATAGAAACATGTGCATAATGATTTGCTACTCACGCCGAGTATCTGTTGAGTGGCATTTACGGTTCTCAGGGTAGGCCAACTTTATATGACATCATTAGAGTAACGGATGTTTATAACGGATGTTATACACACGGTCGTTTGTTTACGTGCAGTGTGATGCCATACCTTGCACTCCGGAAAGACCGGCGCGCAGTAGCATTAGAATAGACCTCGTAGCAATACATGCATGTCGGGTCCCGTGTTGTTACCGACATTGATGCGATTTAGAATGGGAACTCAAACGTAAACAAATGCGCTAGTATTAATATTTTAGATATCACATGACTCTGTCACTTGGTATTTAAAATTGATCGTCAGTCAGATGTATGCACATTTAAAAGTGTGTGGATATGAATCGAATCATAATAATATTATTATGCTTTATAAGGACGGATATATCCGCTAATTTTTTATAATATTATCGCCAACGCATTTCAGCATACAGTATATCAATAATTCTATTGGCGGTTAGGAGAACAGGCCCCAACACGCATGACGTAGGCTCTATAAACTCACATAATATGTTTGACACAAAAATTGCCCACACCGCCTACCCTTCTTAGCGTGTACACGCATGCAGTTTGTGTACAACTGCCATGCGGGGACCTAAATTTTTGCACGAGGCCAGCCATGCTTGTGAGAAATAAATGTGGATGTTTATGTGTGGATGGTTAAAGGCGCCCATTGTGTTCTTTTACATAAAGTGAGAGCTACAATTGGCCTGCCTGCATGCATTCATATGCTTGTGAATTAGATTTAAAAAATATATTTCAAACGTGATTGGAAGAGGAACGCCATATGTATGGCCAACGGGTGTTGCAATGGCCATGCCGCCTGTGGACGAGTATATCTGATAAAGAATCTTACTAGTCACATGACAGACAGGTAAGCTTATACATTCATTCATTTAAAATACGTCAGTTGGGTATTTATTATGATTCTGACGGTTCCTCTGCCTCTGTTTAATAGAGATGTTGAAATTTTTGTGATTCAACTTCATATTTGTTTTCTAATGGCAAGTATTTCACGTTTTATTGGTCTTTGAATAGAAATTTCTCTTAAAATGACCATGACTTATTATGCACAACGGCTGAAATATGAAAATTATAGAGAAAATGAGGGAGTCGTATGGGAATCCAACATGAATATATTGCCAAGTTATATTTATTAACAATTAAGAAATGCAGTTCAGGTTGGTTTGCAGTTCTCAATATTGGATAGAGTGCTTACTAGAAGTATACCGTTCTCAGATATATACTGCTGCTGAAAACAATGTTCAACACTTTTCACTCCTTTATATACAGATACTATCAAAAACAGCTGCTGAAATTTGTTGTACTGCCCTTTCTTTAATTCTATGGGTTTTTAGTTTCATTATTGTCGGCGGTACTGGTATAAAGGGGCAATGGAAACCCAGACATTCTACTACAGGGTTCAGAGAATAGATACCAATAATTGAGAAAGAAAATGGTAGAAAGTTCTGAGCAATTTGACTGAACCATTTCACCGAGTATGATAAAGTGTTAAAGTTTTACGAGTGGAATCCTATGTATGGAGGATTCTTAAATTGCAACACTACGCACTTTTTGAGATGAAGGAGTGTGGAGAAGTCCCTCATTGGTTTTGTAAAAACAAATTTTCAGAATAAAGATAAAATGGCCTTTCACAAATTTACTTTTCTGAGAGATGGTTAGTTGTGAAGATGAATGAGCAATGTCTTCCGAGGAAAAAGCAGTTTTGACATAACTCATTTTGCACACCTGGGACATCTCTGACAAACAAGCAAGAGGCAATCACACATTTGACTCCTCCTCATTAAAATAATCTATTGAGACATGAGTGACAATTTGTGCTACAAAGCCAATGGGGATTCTCACGCTTTCATCTCAAAAGTGGTAGCAGTATGCCAATTTAAGAATCCCTCACATGGAGGCTCCATAACAACGATTAAATAACGCTTGGTAGACATTCATTAAGTCTTGTAACAGTTCAACTTAATTTCGCTCAAAC
>JZLH01S0260724.1:13794-30384 GCA_001188425.1 Eucidaris tribuloides | reverse complement strand
AAAAGAGAATGAATAATTCTATTCGCTTTTAAAATAGTCGGCTTCATACTTGCATCCCTCTGCATAACACCAACGTTTGGTAATTGTAAATATGAATACCAGTATTCAGGAGCTACAAGATTTTATATTGGTGTCATTTTTGATTGTAAAATACGACAGCCGTGTCAGAACATTTAAACTACACCATAGAGTACTCTATATCTAGTATGTCAGAACGCTATCTGGAGCAACCTGTTTTTGTGTGTGATTTTTTTACACTTTTCGATGTAAGTTTTGCGTCCACAGATGTTTTTTTTTATTGGTGACCACAAGCATAAAAACTCCAAGGGATGGATATGAGGTCCAGTTTCCACTTTGTAGGTCGGATTTCACGCTCGATTTTTTTTCAGTACATACTGCACAATGTTTTTTTGATTTTGGGGACTTAAAACACATTTTAGCACCTTTTCTGTTGAATGAAGGAGTGCAGCTTCTTTTCACGAAACTAAGCAAATTATTAATCAAAAGCACCATCTTAGTCTACATATAAAAAAACGCTGCCCTAAAGCACTCAATATTAATGACTTCTACCCTCGCTGGTTATTTCTAACCTCTATCGATAAATTCTAGCCTCAAGTTTATTCCAAAAAAAAAAATCAACATTTACTCACTCTATCACTTTTTATTGTGAACAAGCAAGATTATTTACCAATTCGAGCACTGCGCTCTACCTCCCACAGACAATTACTGGTCACATTAATAACAAAATGTGGCAACATCTCTGGCAAGCAGGTCCCCAACAACTGGTACTATTTTAGGTTTTGGCACGGTAATTGTAGCTGACAGATGGCTCACTAGCATCACGATTTGTGGCTCTAATTTAATACCTACAGATGGGTCTTTGTCAAGGCTTTACAGTCAAGACGCACCTTATATCATTACAGACGAATACGAAATACGAACATTTGCAACATTCAATTTTGTTTCTCTGCACTTGTCAGAAGGGCAGCAACGTATGAGGGACAGACCATTATCCTCTTAAAATTTTAGTTATTGACTAACCTATAGACAATGTAAAACCACGCAAGTTTTGAGGACATAAGCACTTTTCCCCAGCATGCACATTTGGAACCAAAGGAATACTTTGTTGGAAAGATCTTTTAAACCAAACTAATCCAACCCAACATTCCTTTTCTACTTTTTTCCTTGCTAGTATATTTTGAGGGGCTGGTTTAACCATTTTGAAACATGGAATTTTTATATCCACGTAGTTTTGTCTTATATATATCTTTTAGATTAATGATAACCATAAAGTAAAACTCGAGTTCATCGCCAATCACTAATAGTGAAGCGCACAACAAACTTTGGTGTATGAAATCTGTTTTCCAACAGACTTTTATTCGGTAATAACCAGCTTCTCTCATTGTGCCAATCTTTCTATTCTCGCTATGGTGTAATAGAATCAACACAAAGAGCCATAAGTTCTTACTGGTTCTAAAAGCAAAGGTTCATCGTTATTTCTTTTATTGTTATTGTCAAATGGTCAAATTATTTTAGATATCTTTGAGGATATGAAAAAAAACACAACGCATATTATAATTTCTACACATCATTGAACAATCTGATAGCAACCACAGCTTTTCTTCATATACTAATTAATTGTCCTTTGTCATTAATTACTCAGTAAGAAAAAACAAATGGCCTTTACAAACATTATCACAAAGAATAAAGAAATATCCGCATTTTGTTATATTGCAAGAGAGGATTTCTGGATTCATCATAAAAAATCAGTACAATTAACATGACCTTACTGCATCACCCCTCATAGACCGCTGTGAGTTCTTTTTCGAAGAACATTGCGCTAGCACGACATTAAGAGTGTACTTTGTTGTCCGACGTTTGGAAAAATAATTCCACTAGCAATGTTGAAACAATGTACAAAAGGGCCGCGTCCGTACTTAGTCTTCCTGGTGGAGGAGTACGCTCCACAATGAAGTTCTCAGCGCTAATAGAAATTAAATCTATGAACAATGAGGGCAAAAGAATCGATCAATCACTGTCACTTATTTGCCTTATTCTTATGAATGTGACCGACTTATTTCTACATCTACAACGGTTCGAAAAACGACAATAGTAGTTAACTTCATATTAGTATAATGTATTCATCTCAAAAAAAAAATGTGCCATTTCTCACCACCTTTGCTTATAATAATAAAACTGAAAAAATATGAAGAGCGAGCGAAGGAAGGAGGAAGGTGAGTTGGTGAGGAGGAGGAGAGGTGAGGGAGGAGGAGGAAGGAGGGGTAGGAGGAAGAGATGAGGGAGGAAGAGGAGGAGGAAGAGAAGGAGGAAAGAAGGGGAAAGGAGGAGGTAGGAAGATAGAAGGAGAAGAAGAACAAGATGATCAGTGGTTAGCGAGCACATAATAACAGCCCAGCGCTCTGTTCCTGATACATTGCCGGAAAAATAAAAACATGTCTACTCTTTTGTGTGTTACCTTGACTTTTGGACACCTTTCGACCCGATCTTAAAATCAATAGGCTCCTGGGATCTCATGCAAGTTATTTCATACTACACAACGAAATTAACACAACATTATGGAAGTTCTAATATATATGAGCTGGGTTGTTACTGAGTTATCACGAGTCAGATTCGTTTTGTTTTTACTTTTTCTCATAGGTCATAAGGCTTCCTGGGGATGCATGCTATATCATACACCAATTATATACCAATTCATATGACGCCTGGTTAAGTTAAAGCTGAAGTTATCAGGGGGGGGGGGGAGGGTGGGGGGGGGGGGGGGGGGCGTTACAAGGACTTCAACAAGGTAAGAATGAAACATGCTAAAACATGGTCACTGTGACCGTTGACCTTTGACTCTTCAAACCTCAAATCATAGGCTTCCTGAGGATCCATGGCTAGTATCATACACAAAAAATCACCAAATTATATGAGGCAGAGTTAAATTTATATAAGGAACAAAAGTTAACGGAAGGTTACACCGAGCGTGATACCATAATATCTCACCAGTAGACCGAGCATATAAAAAACAGGAAGAGAGGGAGGAGGAGAGGGGAGGGGGGAGAAGAGGAGGAGAGGAGATGGGAGGAGGACGAGAGAGAGAAGGTGGAAGGAGGAGGAAGAAAGAGCAGAGGAGGAGGGAGAAGAAGAGGAAAGGAAGGGGATGGGAAGGGAGAGAGAGAGGGGGAGGGGGGGGAAGGAGGACGAGAGGAGAAGGTAGAAGGAGACGAACAGGACGAGAAGGTGAAGGAGGAAGAAGAGGGGGGAAAAAGGAGGACAAGGAGTAAGGAGGAGGGGGGAAGAAGAGGGAAGGGAGAGGAGGAGAAGAGGAAGAGAAGGAAGAGGAGGAAGGAGAAAGAGAATAAGGAATGGAGGAGGAAAAGGAGGAAGTTGGAGGAGGAAAAGGAGAACAAGCGAGGAGGAGGAGGATGGAAGAGAATGAAGTGGCTTACCAGTGATGTTGCGAGGAGATGGACAACCTCCTTGTCATGCCCGATGAGAAGACGGAGGTATGGGGAGGGGTTCCGGGGTCTCAGCAGCACCTGCCAACATAAGAACAAATTGGTAGGATGATCTGATGGTAGGCTACAACAACAACAACATTTACAATTTAAGGTGGTGCACGTATATCTTTGGTGTATCATGAAAGTGCCAGGCAGTAACTCCCATAGAAAAATTTATGGCTGTTTCAGTCGTTTATGTCACATTTTGCCTAGGCCTACTGTCTAAGGAAAAGTGAATGAGGCTGCCATTTCTCATATAACAAATTCTTACAGTGATTGAGTTAAGTTTGCTATGATTTCCTGCCTTCTTTGCATAGATATAATACAACAAAAAACGGTAATTTTCACATCACATCGGTAAGTAAAGTCAGTTTCACTGTTCACTGGACTCTTGGTAATGAACCTTTCATAACATCATTACCTGGGTACTCCAGGAAACACTAAGAATGATACCAACTCGCAACTGTTGACCCTTATTCAAATCTTGATGAGTATTCTAAGGTAACTACTCTTGACATACTTTCCAGGCAAAACAATTTGTGAATGTTCTGGAAGACTCTCCAAGGAATACCCTTGGTCTGATGACATATAATCCCTTACCTCTGAACCTTAAATAAAATGCAGCTTTGACTCATTTTCATTGACCTCTGACCCCGATATTGAAGAAGACCTGCAGTCAAGAGCGTCCTGTACTGTATAAGGTTTCTCCCATAACCATGTGGTCATTTTTCTTCTTCAGAATCTACAATGCGTAATTTCTATACCTTTGACCCTAAATAAATGAACTATGACATATTTTCAACTGACCGTGCTGACCCCGATAATTGAAGAACGACTGCTGCCAGGGTGAGAGGTCACCTGTACTGTGTAAGGTTTCTCCATAACCTTGTTAGTGCGTTTCTTCTGTATGGCATCCTGCAGCAGGGGCTGTAGGAGCTTGAGTGTTCGGACAATTGTCCTGGAGAGAGCAAGACCTCGACTAACACCTGCTGGCACAACGAACGGAAAAGACAAATATGAGACGCAAAAAAGGAAGAGATAATTACATATGATTAATAATAGAAATTTAGTAATAGTGCTGTCATATTTCTCAGTTATTTTCAACAATCGTTCCTAGGCCCTGGGAATTCTCTCACCTCGATGTCCACTGTAGTTTGTTAGGAAAAAAAACATACATGTACCTTTTATAGACAGTGGCCGCTTTAGACAGGTTTTAACACATCATTTATCTCCAGGGGGAATCACTTTAGTGGCCACTAAAGGAAGATTTGGCTGTTTAACAAAGATGGATGCTAGACGGTATATTTGACTGTAATTAAATGAACATCTGAAAATACATTAAGTACATAAAATAAAAAATATATATAAAAGTATCCATACATTATTAAATATTTATATGTAAATAAATAAATAAATAAATAAATAAATTTTAAACAATAAATGAATATTTTCAGTTAAACGTTGGCCATGCTATCAATCAAACACTCATGGTGACATGATCATGTAACATTAGCACTCTGTTTTTACATATTGATATTTATGTACTGACACCATTTTTGTTTAAAAATTTATGAAATATGATTAACAATCACATATTAATTTTTAATGGATGAAGATATCAATATTGTTTGCATTCAGCGGGCATATTTATGATATTCTTGGCAGTGAAAATGGTTTTTTCTGAACACCATGAATCATAAATGATTTGGCTTGAAGTGTGAACGAATATTGAACAACCTTTATCGGTCTAGAGCTTCCAGTTAGGAGATTGAAACAAACAATGTGAGCAGTAATAGGTTTCAATGCATGAATTCAAATAAACACACTTTGAAATAAATTCTCTTGAAAATAGATAATATGACAAACAAATGCATGAATGACATTCCAACTTTCATTTCACTTTCAGTGATAAAGCATTCCTTTGGGGGCATCGACCAGAGAACGAAACATGAAAACACTGTGGCAACTCAATATAGAACTGAGGAATAATGAAAATCCATAACTAGGACTTTTTGGGTATAAAACAAGGAAAGTAAGGATTATTATTTTTTGTTGGTATGCTGCCCAACAGCTGCTAATGATTGGTATCTAAAGCTGAGTGGCTCCTCATTAATCATTTCCAGCACCTCCTCAGAGAGATTGGCTAAAGCACCCTCAACTTCACCAGGGTACATCAAGGTATGAAATGGTGCAAAAGTTTCTATTTTTGTCATTTTATATTGTTTGTGTTAGGTTTATTTAGCGCTAGAAATAATACAGTTTACAATAAATTAAGTAACTTTTCATGCTTTCTAGTAACACTTTTATAACAGAGATTGGCTTGTAAGTGTATGAGCTTACATCTACTGTGAAAATGGTATCATTTTTGTATGATATACCTGCCACCTTAACCCCGAGACCTAAGAAATAGAGGCAAATTAGGGCATATATTGTCCTGACCAATATTTGCAAAATGGGCACAATCTGATAAAATAACGGTGTGTTTTTTTCCTTTTTGGCCAAATTAGGAACGATGGCAGGTGCTGCAGCATTTTGAATCAATGAAGTTCCACTTCATTTCCAAAGTCACAAAGTTATGCTTTAACAATTTGAGAAATAGTCAAATAAATTTGGAATAATGATTAGGTAATGTATTTGCTTTTAATCTTGTTTTGTTGACAAACCACCACTGCCATTTTTTTTATAAAAAAAAATTTACACTTCTTCACAACATCACAAATTAGAGTAGGCAATACAATGCTATCCAAGTGTTATACAATAATATGATAATAAATAAATTGAATATTTTAGCTTGTTGTGACTATTGTTAATATAACTTGTAAGTCACAACGCACTCTGCACATTACATAACGCTAATCATGCCCATCGTATTGTGTACACAGAAATTAGCACACGTCTATTTGGCTAGGGGAAATGCTAATTATAACAAATGCGAACAAAACAAGAGCTATATCCCATAGCATTACACGAACAGACCCCTGTTTTTTTTCATTCTTTCATTAAAAGCGACAAGCCAACAGTGTATCCCACCAAGGCCTAACAAGGTAAAAGAATCGGTTAGCGCAATTACGTGAGTGAGGCTTGAAACTCATCGAAGGCGCACACACTTGTTACTGATGCATATTTAGATAATCAAGCATTGAAATGATAATTGACAATATTTCTAGCATACAGATTCAGAGACAATAGTACAAGCAAAAATCAACTAAATAAATTATAACTGATTTAAGGGCCCCTGTCAAGGGTCACTCAAAACCAGAGATAGGATGTCACTCGTCCTGGAATGACAGGCACATATTCACCGAACATGGACTGTTTGCAAATGCGGGAATACTGTACAGATTGTGGGAGGAAAACAAACGTATGTTTTTCCACACTGTCATGGCTGTTCCATTTGGCAATTATGGGTGTCATTAGTGCCACCTTTTTTAATGATTATCAAAAGATGCACTTTTTCATCCTGTCATGACAGTCGGACCTTTAAAATCACTGTATGTAATGGTTTGTCAATATCTTCTGAATTTTACGATATTTTTCAAAGGCCCTGGTGAATAAACAATTCACTTAGAATTTAAGTGTTTTGATAAATAAATATTTGCTTATCGCTCACATTGACATATTTCAAGGCTTGATATTAATTTACATTATATTTTTTTTCCCAAACAGTCAAATGATTTCTTTAATTTATTTATATCTTCAACCTCTAACTGCTTTTTACATAAAACCAGTTTTATGATGAAAGGCAAAATTAATCATAAATTACAAAGTATAATTTAATAAACAACTAGTCAGGAATAACATTACTGCCAAACGTGAATAAGAAAATGAAGAATTTTTTACCATCCACAGGTAACACACCCAGACTTGGAAAACGTCAATGCTAATAAAGCAAATTGCATATATTTTGGTTTGACAAAAGTGATATGGCAAATAAATATCAATTGTGTATGATGTCAGCAATTTTCCTTAATTGCCTCTGGCTGAGGATTTAGACATGTGGGCGGGAACTAAATGTTAATTCCCTGTCTGAAATGCTGTTACGACCAGCTAAGGTTATAACATTTAGGACTGTGACATACGAATGAAACCCAATATATACATATGTAGTTACAACTATCAGATATGAGCCGTGTAATCTATGTCGATGACTGGCTAAGCCACCCAACACTAACTGTATGCTATTTGGTGCATGCTTTCGTGTTGGCACTACATTGAGTAAACAATGTGTCCACTACGCGCTTGGGGAAGGATCACATGGATGCAAGACTTTGATATGTGTTTATTTTGATACGATTCGAGGAGGAATAATATTATTTAACAAAATATGAAAAAAACCTATTTGAGTCACTGAATGTAGTAAAAATCACACAAATGCATACAGCTCATATAAAACAACTCTCTCATGTAAATGGATCAAATCATTCTGAAACAATTCTTGGCTGGCAAAAGTGGAAACAAATTTGTCTAAATGTATAATTTTACATCTGGGAACAAATAAAGTGTGAAAACAGGTCAGTCTATTAATCAATCATACTCTTGTAAACATATTTCCCTCATTTAAAACTGTTGCTAAAATAGAAATTCCTTGTCTACTGATGCCCAGACAGAATGAATTGCAGGAAGAGAAAGTTTATAAAAATATCTTTACTGTGTAATTATTCTCTGTGATGGAAAGCCCATTACTACATCTGTCATGAAAATAATTAAGCCAAACATTGGGAATTTATTAGAGCATATTTATTACATCTTGATATATTGACCTGTTTGTATTACTTGACACAAACATATTTCACAGAAATTCAGAAGAATCAATAGATTCTTGTATCTTTGAATTTAGTTTTGATCAACAGGTATGCCAAAAATTTCACGATAAAACATTTATCCATTCAAATAAATTCAACACAATTCATTCACGAGTTCTCACAATACGAGAGGATGTAATTTAATCTGCACCTAGAAATCTCACACGCCATGCATCACGGCTCAATACAACTAAACTCTGAAACGTATCACTTCCTTGATGTATGACATTTCTTCAGAAGGGGAAGGGAGAATGAGTCGGGGGTGGGGGTGGAGGTGGGGGTTGTGAGGGGTAGTTAATTCCTCCACAATGTGATTCATCCCTGAAGCAATGCATACTTTCCTCTCTGCCTGTCAGACAGACTACCTGCACATGACTGTACCGCTGACAAATGATGGGGATCGTGCATGGGGCAAGTGAGTGATTGTATGGGTACGGCGTTCAACTTGTCATCGTTTCCGATATCAACACTGTGAACCCTCCGTAACCTTCGGAGTTTGTCTACAGGTATATGCTTACATGGTGTGGTGCGTTACTTTCGGGCGACAAGAAATTATTCATTACAGTGGAGTTTAGAATAATGTCAACATACTTCATGTGACAGAAAGCGAGAGACTTTCTACATCCTAAAACTTATTTTAACTTCTTTTTCCCGACGTACATAATTCAACAAAATTACCAACGTATATTAAAGGCAAGGAATCTCTTTTGCACAGATCCACCAGCACATCAAAACATCACTCATGCCTTTAGGTTATTTATGAAGGGTGTGTTTCTGAAATTTGAAGATATGTAAATACCTTAAATTTGAAAAATGCACTAAACAGTAACTGTCAGCGTTCTCGGTGTGAATCTCACGTATCGAAGTCGGTTCAATAGTATTATTTCATTATTCATGTATTGGTCTATGATTAATAATCTGCATGAAACTTGGGCATAACATTTTTCACATTTATAAATGCAAATATAAATGCAAATATAATGCAATTGTAAGTTGTCATTTCATATATCAGACATGCTGATCACCCTTGCACTGTGAAGGTCTGAAAGTAGATTTTTGTCTCTACGATACTTCAATTCAATTCAAAATCTATCCAATCTGAGTTTCCAGGTCTTGATACTTTGCCAAATGGTATTTACTTCAATATACCACAGTATTTACAGTGTTATTTTCTGAGCATGCAAAACAGATATTTAAGGATATTAGGAAAACACAGTGAAAATTGACATTGAACCCCTACAGTGGAAAATATTACTTGCCTCTTCATACCAAATCAAATTGTCATATTTATTCACTTAGTTCATTTGAAATAAGAATTCTTGTGAGAGAACTGGTTTGATTTCATAACAAAACCATGAAACTAACCATTACTGCTGCACTGCCTAAAATAATTGATAGATTAATGATGTTTAAATCACATTAAGGTCTTTAACAGTGAAATAAATAATTTGCACAAAATTTGTCCTGTTCCCCCCCCCCCCACCCCCATGTATACAAGTAAGCACTCACAGTAACTACACATAGAAACAACAAACGTCTCAAGGCTAACAAATATAGCTGCTCACCAACTTGCTGTAGGCTAAAACAAGCCGAGAGTGCATCACTAATGACTTCCACAGAGATTTAAAGAGAATACACAGTACTGGTTGATTACTTGCAGAACAACAACATTTTTACATCAACTGCTTTCAAACCTTCTGTGAACAGATGGTATTCCTAAAATGTCACTACAGTACAGGAGAGAGTAGTTGAAAACAACAGAACACTTCGTTTTTGGACATATCTGTTACACAAATCCCCACTACTGACAAAGTACTAACACAGAAATCCATACGTGGGACTGAAGTAATTGTTGCCATACACACTGCAGCAACGGAGCTTACTCCGACGGGTACTCAAACTGCCAATTCCTCAACTATTTATTGCATATGAAGTGAATTAGTCCCACATTATAATGCAAATGTAATTTACTCTCACCTGGAAACCAATGAAATGTGAAATTTTGATGAAAGATTTTTCATCATCAACCGGTACTGTGTGTTCTCTTTAATAAGTCAACAGACTAGAAGGTGTGGGGCAACGTTATGAGTCATAACGACAATCTCCTAATGATGATACATCACTACCCCAAGATCAATGTCAGTGTCAAGAAAGTAAATTCACAAGCTGTTTTTACACACAAATCCACTAATCCTTTGCGTGGTAAGAAGAAATTCTCACCAAATATAACCTTGGTAAGATACACCGTAAGAACCCACAAGTTTTTTTTTAAGGAAAAGCATACTGACAAATGCTAGTAACACCTCATTATTTTCAGTTTATGTAAGAAAGACAAATAGACAGAATACGTTGACAACAAATGTTAATGATGAACAAAAGCACAAGACTCAATGCTAAAATCTTAATCAGATTTGACGGTAGAAAAATGAAATGTAACTAAAATACTGAATGTCAAACATACATTCTAATTTTAAATGATTCAGTAAGTATACACTTGATCAATAAGACTGTATGTTCTTGGTATAGCTTAACTACATACAAACTATAGTTTTGGTCAATCAAACAATATTTTTATCAATCTGTCACAAAGTATGGATGGAACTGTCATGCCAGACTTCAGAACACATTAGACCGGAAAAAAATTATTCATAATGACATGTTGCAATTTTCATTTATTATAATTTTTTTTGTTATGATAAAGGAGCAGATATATTCATTTTTCACCAATTTCTCAAAAAGGAAAGTGTTTCATAGCTTGTGATTTTCAAGACATTAATAGATGATATAAGCATATCTTAAACATAAATAGGAACAAAATTTCACTTTCAAATACACATAAATTGCACATTGAGTAGATTGGAATGCTTCAATTCTTTTTTATACAGTCAAACCTGTCTTAGCAGTCACCTCTCTATAGCAGCCGATTTGTCTATAGTGGCCACCAAAATGATTCCCCTGGAAACAAATCATGTGTTAAAAAACCTGTCTATAGCAGAAACCTGTCTATAAAGACCACATTTTTTGTGTCCCTTGGGTGGCCCTATAGACAGGTTCACTGTATATGTGACCTGTCACTCCAAAAGCAATAACAAATCATCAAAACTAATTTTTATCAGAAAGGTTTTGAGCTATGAAACGAGGTACCAGGAATAAACGATCCATAACTTGTTTTTGTATGATAGGTCAATGTCTTAATGTGTGCTTATCCTGATTTTCTTACCTGGTGTGTATGGCCAGCTGTGCAGGCAAGAACTCTTGAGTAGTGCATCATCTATCTTACTTCCTACTGTACCATCCATAAGGAGGCGACCCTGCTCTAGTGCAGCAAAGCATGCGTCACATCCATCTGAAAGACAAATAGGGGTATGTCGATGATGTAAACAATTGTTCCACCACTTATCTAACCCTTTCAACTTTTTGACGTAATAGACTGATAAACAAACTATAAAACCTGATCATGTTATTCTCTTTAAGCTCATTCAGAACATTACAGGTTTATACATACACGAAATTACATGTTTGTGGGGTGATCATAGTTTAAGTTACCCTGTCCCCCCCCCCCCACCTGTTCAAAGTCACCACAGAATTATAAACACCAGCTCACAACATTAACGATTTAAACTGCAACTAAAAGGTGACTAAAACATTCTCATTTATACATGTATCCACATTTCCTATTTGTTATCTTAAAGAGCAGTGACATATAAATTGGGAGAAGTAATAAAATGCCTCATGAACCAAACTAGTGGAAAGATGTACCAGTCTACACACCAGTTCGAGCATATCTCCTGGCTGGAAGGATTTGTCTTGACTTTGTTTACTTCAGGAGAATCAACCATGAACATATTAGTAAGGAATTTCTCTTGAGCCCGAAGATAAATTGATCCTACAGAAAGCTACACAACAAATTTGTCTGTAACAAGACATACTAATGGAATACTATTGGAAGTGCTTTCAAAATGAGTCAACATTTGACTAACAAATTTTCAAAGTAGACTCCTTCTTACATAGTTAACTTGATTCTAGAATAGTTTTATCCCAACTTGAGGACTACTACCCCCAATCATGCCATTTACCTTCAATGTTTTAGAGAAGATCAACAAACTAAAATGGCCTCTCATTTGCAATAGCAGATGACTCATAAGTGATACATTTGTCATGGTTTGTGTGGCAGATATTTGGAAATGTCTGATACAGCTTCACCACATTAAGTAAATGCAAACTGGAATTCTATTTTAATACAGGGAGGCACTTTTTTCGTTCCTTCAATAAAGATAGCAAACAAGTAACTTCCTAATTGACACATTCGCTGCCCTTAACTGCCTTTAAACATTTCTGATCCTACACAGCGCCCTTATCAAAACCTGAATGAGAACTGCTGTTTACTACAGTAACAAACATACCAGCATACATACCAACATACCAATCAAGAATCCCATTCTAAGAATCATTCCTTATCGTGTAATTTCAGGATGGTGGTGTTAAAGTGAATTATCCCCAAAGGCCTACCCCCCCCCCCCCAAACATGTCACCCACCTCTGGGGCCAAATGGGGCTACCCTGGGCACTGTCATGAGGAACAATTTTTGTCACATATAGGGATATATATCTACACAAAAATGGTCAGACTTTACTCATTACATAGTTTTTTTTTTTCAAATGCAATTTATGGAATATAAGATAAAGGTGTGACTTCTTTTAGCTGAATATACTAGAAGGTAACTGTTCCTAAATTAAACCATCTCAGAAACTAGTCCAAAGGGTAGAAAACAAAACATGTATGTGTACATTAGCAATGACATAATTTTGTCAAACTACTGCTTCCACTAAATATATAATACATAACTGTGAAATACATAATTTGGGGGTAATATCTAATTCCCAATTAAGTCTTGGGCAATGCTACTACGGGATGAGTTTCAATCAGGTTGGTAATGCACCAAGTAATTTTGTACTGTCCATCACTACAGCAAAAGAACACTTTGTAAGTAATCTTACCAAGTTTGGGGACATGTGACAAAAGCACTGACCTAAAACTTTACTCACCTTTTAACAAACCATTTTCATAATATAAGCAAATTCAGGGAATTTTTTCTTTTTGAAGACAACTAGTGATGAGCCATATGATTCACCTGTTGCTTTGAATATATATCAAAAAGGAAAGTCATCTTTCTTACCTTTGATGTTGCTATGTCTAGCAAGCCTCAGGTAAGCTTATCAAGTCATGAACATCCTTCATCAGAAAGGTATGCATAGAATGTGCATACATTATAAAAATGGTCTGTCCGTTTAAATCCCTTTCTCATGCTCATATTCCACAATAAAGCAATTTCATGAAGCATGCAAATTTCATGCATACTTTTCTGACAAAGGTTGCTCTGACGACCTGATAGCTTGCTGGAACCTTGCCAGAGGCTTGCTGGTCATAGCAACAACTAGTACATCAGTTGCATTTTTAGTATTGAAACTGTATTCATACAGATAAAAGGAATAGCTCATCACCAGACATCAGGTGAGAAACTATGCATAAATCTGAATACATTATGAAAGCAGTCTCTTCCCTCAGGATTTGCTCCTCACCATTTATTTCAATCTGGCTCCTGGCCAGTGGTCCTGAGCTGTTTATCCCTCTCTTGTGCACGTTTCCGGCTAGCCTCGCCAGCGTGGCATACGGACTGTTGCACTGTTCCTGAATCAACCTCAACACTGTTTTGGCTGTCCTTGACACCTCCTTCGTACCGTTTTCACTACCACTTCCACCTACTGCGCCCTCCTTGGCCACCGGAAGTGCATTTTCCACCGCAAGGAGCGGTTTCCGATTCAGTTCAGGCATTCCAGCCAGCATGGGATTGTCTTTGTTGAAGGCCCACAGGGCCGCGTCGGCCTGCTGTCCCGTTATTTCAGATTCGTCCTCGGCGAAGAGTCCGCTGCCCACGCCGTATCGCCTGTTCATGATAGCACTGAAACCGCACCTGCAGTGCGCGGGCAAGTCGGGGATGTTGTACAGCCCCACCCCGACGCTCTTGATGTTCATGTTACAAACACACATCACGCTGCTGTCAAAGTTCCTGTCCCTTATGAAATGGTTGAGCAGCGAGTCGGACAGCAGGAGGTTGACATAGAGGCTGTGCGCCTCGGGGATATTGCTGGCCGGCGTGGGAGCCTCGATCGAATTCAGGTTGCGCAGATACGAGGAGGCCTCCGACGCGGGGGACTGGATGTCCAGGTTGTTGGCGCTGCGAGGCTCCTGGCTGCCCGGATACGCCGCCGGTGACTGCATCAAATTGGCCCCAGAGGGCGTCAATCCGGTTGGCTGACCAATGGGGAGATCCATGTCTATCGACGTTAGTCCAGACACAGCACTACGAACATAGAATAAGAAATACAAGTTAAAATCTGATACTTGTCTAATGGCATCAGTCATCTAGTTTGAAATTTGAAACAAGGTTCCCAGCATATCATGGTACCATAAACTCCCTGATTTTCGTCAGATGGAAGATTCCAGGATCATCAGTTCCTTACTTTGCCTGTTTTTTTTTTCCACCTCATGTCCATGATATTGACGAGGCGAGAAAACCGGACCACTGGGACAAACAAAATTCTGAGCTTTCCGTCATTTGAGGGACTTTTCTCAAATTCCGTGACTGAAAACCAGCAGAAGTCATTCTCCATGTTTTACCCTATTTCCAGGTTGGCTGCGAACCCTGAAAACAACTGTAGCTGTATCCAAATCTTTTCTTGATGTGATAGAAAATTTAATTACTGATTTTATGCCCCACATCACACCCCCATTTTTCTTGCAAAGACAGTGCAGAATTAAAGAAAACAAAGAGAACTCAAAACTATTTAGGATATCAAGGTCATGATGAGCAAATGAACATCTGCAAAGTTCCTCTAAGTTCATAGGGGCAAACTCTACCATTTATGGCAATTACAAGCAAACCCAGTGAGTACACTGATTAATAAAACACATGACACGTTCAGTGGTTTGTGACTAAAACATACTACATTTCCCTTAAAAAATCTTTTCCAGCATTCACTGAGCTAATTCTACTCTTTCTATGTCATCACTTACATTGCTTTATACTTCTTATAACAAATTTTGGCACTAAATGATTTTCTGATTAAATACATTTTGACACAGGAGCTCCATCACAATCAGAAAAAATGGTTAATGAAGGATATTGACAAAAAATATAAACAGTTTGGTTATCAAAAAAAAAGGCATAATTTTTACACATCTTTAATACCATTTTCAAAGTCTTACCTTTCTTTGATGATGGGCACAAGCTCTGGCTTTGGAGACAATGGTCGCTGCAACACAAAAAGACAGTAAAATGTTAAGTACTGTATAACGAACAGTTCTATAATTGGGACTCAAATCACGGCTTCTGACATACTTTACATGGAAAATTACCCATCAATGGACTGTGGTTACAACATTATTGACAAAGATCACAAGTGATACAAAATACAACCTGAGCAACTGTCTACTTTCAAATGCTGCACCGTTTACATATTTCAAAAGATGTACAATGCATTAAACACTGCAATCTTACGTACCTATGCTTCATTGGATCAAATCTGAGCGAATAACTGTTTTGGTGTACACATATAAAACACAGCCTTTACCAGCCTTATAAGAGGATACTGTATATGCTAAATATTTCGCAGTGGTTTTATTTTCACAAATTTTGCGACTTAATGCACGTGAAAATTTTCACTTCCTCATATTTCTGTAGAAAGTATACACTTCTTGAAGCAAAATCGTAAAAATATATGTAAGCAAAATATATGGCACACACAGTAGATCAGCAGAATGGCCCCTGAATGGTGCCAAAACTCAGGAGTTTGCCCGTACCTGCCATGACGGTCGATAGTGGCATGTCTCTGGTATCTTGATGACGGGGAGCTTACTACTGGGCAGACATTTCAGCGGTGCATACATGCTTGGACCGACAAACCTCTCCGTGGCGGGAACCCTGTACACAAAACTCCAGTCCTGTGGCGGAGAGCAATATTACATTATTATAATCATCATTATTATTGTCATCATCACCACCATCATCACCATCACCACCATGACCATCACCATGACCATCCCCTTTACCTTTACCTTTACCGTCACCACCACCACCACCACCCACCACCACCACCACCACCCACCACCACCACCCACCACCACCCACCACCACCATCACCACAACCATCACCATCACCATCATCATTTATATACATATGAAGTACAATTCAATTTAGATATGTGAAGTTCAATTACTATACATT
>JZLH01S0260685.1:44549-56053 GCA_001188425.1 Eucidaris tribuloides | reverse complement strand
TGGTGCCAGCTGCTGGCCGCCTACACTATTATGGCCTTGAATCAAATTGCTATTTTTCACCCCTACCCCGTATGCGTAATTTCGCCCCCCTACGGACACAGTAAGTTTCCCCTGCTGCGCCGCTACAATACTAGTTCAATATTTAATGTATTCCCGACTACAAAAAAAAAAAATCACTTTTTCCCGACGAAAGGTACGCTTTTCTCCTACAAAACAACCTTAGTAAATGCTTGTTGTTGTTGGTTTTAAACGGTGGCATGTCCCAGGGGCGGCGAACCGGGGGGGGGGGGCCGGGGGGGGGGGGGCACTTGGCCACGCCCCCCCAGCGGCAAATTGCCGATAGGCAAAAATGCCCTTTTTTTCTAAGTGAATGTGACCTTGTTTCGAAAGGGACACCTTTTTTTAAAAGCGAAGTATTTTTGTCTGTTGAAGGTGATTTTTATATTAATGTATATATTTTTATATTAATTATATATGGTTTTCTTTTCTTTTTAATTTTCTTTTCTTTGTATATTCTTGTGCCCACGACGGGGCACCGTCATACTGTACAAAGAAGACATAATTGGGTAAATTGATTCAAGAAAGGGGAACATTTGTGCTAAAAAGGGCATTAGTAGGCCTCTCATCTTAGGGGCCCCTCATGCATGGTAACAAAAATTAGCCCTCCCCACTGTTTGCCCCACTAACCCCATTAGCATATTCAAGGCAAATAATGCCCCTTTTCTTGATCAAAAAGTGCCCTCTCTTTTTAGTACTACCCACACTGAGTTAGGTGAAACTTGTTTTTTAATAATACGTACTTTTGTTGGTTGGCATTGATTTAATTTCAGTATGCATTATTCATTCTTTATATTTTGGCCATGACGGGCACAATCGTCAGAGTACAGAGAATAAGTGGTACATGTGTTCAACCAAAGTGGCATATATGTGGTTCAAAGGGGCATTTGCATCTATAAGTGCCTCTCAGGGTGGCAAAATATAGGCCCTCTCCATCTCTTCCTGATAACATGGCCCTATTTTTATGTACTCTTCAAGCGACAAAAAGTTTGTGACGTGAATTTTATGACAACCTTTTTTCTACAGTCTTCTGCGCAATAAAAAAATCGTTTTTAAAAGAGAAGAATGCCCACGCCTTTTCTGCAACAGAATTTGCGTGACGTGACATTACATGTGCTCATGACTGTGAAGTAGTCTCACAAATTTAAATTTTGATCCAAATTGCACAGTGTGAAAATAGTAAAACTTTATTTACGCTCCCAATTCGAATGACCACTTTCAGTCTTTTCAGGGATTGACCGTCCGATCACCGCCGGAGAGTGACGTAGCGGCGACGAAGATCGGCGTCATAAACTCTTGGAAGTTGGTATCCCCCGCGATCACGGTTCAGGGGGAAGGTTGGTGCGCCCTAATGTAAACGTGGCCCTCCTTCACCCCTCTCAAACCATCTGTCTCCCTGTCTAATGATCTCCACCTTTATCGAGTGTCCACGGTGTCCGGCGATTCTAGAATGTAGCTGTGACACCTTCCGACGACACGAGCTTGTGGCGCATGATTCCAAAAATCTAGTCTTCAGGGAACGTTCTTGTTTCCCTATGTTTAGGATTCCTTACATGTGCGCCAATCGAAGTTTTCCCTTGGCAAGGGATCCTATATATTACACCAGTAAGGTTCTTTCACAGTCTTGTCTTTATGGAGCCACATAGAACTGCCTCCAAAGTCTTGTGGAGTTGAGCACACTATAAATCCCTGTTTCTGTAAAGTTCCGCTTTTAACGCCTTCCTCCGATAGACCCTTTAATGTATGTAGTAATTCGACTACTCCTTGGTAAGAGGAAGGATGACGTTCTAGAAGACTTCCAGAAGAAGACTGAAGTGGTCAGTCGAAAATTTGGAGGTAAATAATTTTACCTATTTTCACTGTGCAATTGGATCAAAAGTTTAATTTTGTGAATATTTCACCAATGCAGTTTAACTTTCATTCGACTGTGAAGTATGTGTATATTTGGATCCACTATCGTGCAGATGGTTTACCAGCGGGTAGAATTAGGTAACAATTCTAGTATAAAACTTACAGATTTAACTACTTTCATTATTATGTTAGGTAATATGAGAATAAATACGATAAACATGAATACATAGAATGTGACCTGCATGCATGTACCTAACATGCATGATTTAACCAAAGTTAAGTTACAGTATTTTATTGTTTATGTTGTTAAACACTGTTATTGCTATTGTTGTTAAATAAACTCAAACTCAAACTCAAATTGAAACTCAAACTCAAAAGTGGGATATGGTAGAGTCATACTTCATTATATAACATTTCTATTCATTTTATAATGTTTGTCTAAATCTATTGCAAAAACTACAAAAAAAAATGCTCAAAATGGCCATTACGTAAGAACTATCAACTAGAGAAGACAAAAGTTTTACGATGAAGGATTTATTTTTCCCCCAAACCGCTGTTTGCTGCTCTCAGTCGCCGCGGAATCAGCCTGTACACTCCAAACTAGTATGTGTCAAAATGAAGATCATTTGAAACATTTGACAGGGTAATTTCCATTCCTGTTGTTCATAACAAAACTACGTGTTTTTATCATCATCTCTGCCCAAAAAGTGTTTGCTCATCCTATGGATTTGTTTGATCTAGCATGATCTTATTCTTTTTAACGCTCTATAGGCCGACCAATAAAATCAGAGTTGTAGCTCCATAATAGATCACAAAGTGAGTTTTACAATTTCAAATTTCCAAAATTTCCAAACCGCTTGCTCGCTACGCTCGCTCGCGGAATACATACTTATCATATGTGTATAAACAGAGTTGTAGCTAAAAAAATAGACCACAAAGCGAGTTTTACAACTTCAAATTTCCAAAATTTCCAAACCGCTCGCTTGCGGAATACATACATATCATATTATAACAATCGTAACAACCGGAAAACTCTCCCCTTCAAAAAGGATATACATGATATACATCAACTTCAAACAAAAGCTTAATTTGATGGTGAAATACGCCCAATGCCCTTTTTGCCATATAAGTGCTCCTTTTTTGCTTTGCCCCCCCCCAAAACAAAAATACGTTCCGCCGCCCCTGTTACGAATAGAACTAGATATTAATGGCAATCGTGCAAGAAGGTTATTGAATATTCCCTCAATAATTAATAAAATGTTTTGATAAGATTTTATCGATTACCTTGACAATAAGGCTACTATAATCCTCTTTTTTTTTGAAGATGCACCACGTAATTCTACGTTTCTGTTTCATTAGCCTTGCAAATCTTTCCCGATGGTGCAGTTATAAAGCTGAAGTGGATAACATTAATCCATTTGTATTATGTATACATGTACTGTTAGCCTTTGTGTGCTAATGTTGCATCTCTGCACAACAGGGGCGGCGGGAACCGGGGGGGGGGGCAGGGGGGCAAATGGTTAGCAAAAAAATGCCCTTTTTTCAAAACGAAATGTGCCCTTTGTGAAATGACGCATGCCCTTTTTTCAAAATGAAATGTGCCCTTTGTGAAATGACGCCTTTTCTAGTCTACTCATTTTTGTCGATATTTGTCTTCTTTATATTCATTTTTTTGCCCCTAACGGGACACGTATAGGCCTATAATAGACATAATTAGGTAAATTATATTCAACAAGCATTTTGTGCCTAAAGGGGCATTTAGCATCTCCTCTTAATGCCCTCATGTGGTAGCAAAACTATGCCATGCTACTGTTTGCCCCATCCCCCCCCATTTTAATTGAAGGCAAATAATGCCTTTTTCTAAGTTGAATGTGCCTTATCTTGGTTTGAACCCATACTGAGTGCAGTGAAACCTTTATATACGTACATTCGTCACTGGAGGTGATTTACTTTTATTTTTGTTATTGTTTATTCTATGTATTTTTGCCTCTGACTGTCTGATGGGGCACATAGTAGAGAAAGAAAATACTTTGTTCAAAGAAGAGGCACATTATGTACCTGGAAGGGGCATTTGGCCTCTCATCTTATAGAGCAGTCTGCGGTTGCAAAAATTGGGCCCTCCCCAAAATTTTTTTCGTGATTACATGGCCCTATTTTATATACTCTTCAAGCGATAAAAAATTGTTTTTCGTGAGGTAACTTTCCTACGGTCGCCTTTTCTTCTCTTCAACATAGAAAATCACCTCGTAAGGCGAAGAATGCCCCTTTTTCTTCAGCAGAACTTCAAGTATTCGCAATGTGCATCATGACTTTGTAATTTATAAGAAACTACATGTAGTTTATCATCTCTGCCCTCACTAACGTATTAGCTCATTGATTCTTATGGATTCGTTTGATGTTCTTCATCTTTTTAACACACTGCAAAATTCTGAGTTGTAATTAGCGCCAGAACAGAGCACAAAGCGAGTTTAACAACTTAAAATGTCAAATTTTTCCAAAACCGCTCGCTCGCTACGCTCGCTCGCAAGGTAGATACATGCATATTTTAGGTTTTAATGATCAGAAATCCCCTTTAAAAAGGTTTTGCTCATGTTACATTACCGTGAAGAAACAGCCACTTCAAGCAGAAAAGTTTGATCTAGACAGATGTTTTTTATCTTTTTTAAAATACTACAAAAACATCAGTGCTGTAATTAGCGCCAGAATAGACCACATTGCGAGTTTTACAACTTAACATTTCTAAATTTTCTCAAACCGCTCGCTCGCTACGCTCGCTCGCGGATTATGCGTATAGGCCTATAGATTTCATGTTTTTTGGCTTTGCCCCCCCCCCAAACGAAAATACGTTCCGCCGCCCCTGTGCATGTCAATCGATGTCCGATTATTCACGCCAAAGAGATTTATTAAGAAAGTCGATTTGAAACAGATTGATGTTTATTAACATGATTAAGAGAGTTGACGATCACAATGTCTACAGGCGAATGGGCCTATATACGGAAATTCTTGGAAATTCTTAGGGGATTTTAAGAATATTTATGGAAATTGTCAAAACCCCCTACAACTCATCAAAACCACCTACTTCCCCCTGCGGGAGGTCATTTTCCCCGTAGGTATCCCCTACAACCTATACGGATGGCTACAATCCCCTACGGTAGGGTGTTTTACGAGTGGCAGCCTTAGGCCTTAATGAATCCCGTTTTACTGATTGCTTTGTGTCGATATATGTATAACTTCCCTCATTATTAAACTACGGTATACGTTCTTTCTGAACTCGTGATGCGCTGCATTAAACTACACAAAATACAACCGTTTTCCCTAAAAGCATCGCCAACCATGATTCCAACTTGCAAAACAAAAATGAACTACACAATTTTCGTGCTGTCGGTGTCTCATATAAGATCTAAAATGAAGCCCTGAAAAGTCGGTACTTGAAAACGACCGAACGAAACGGCATTAAAGTGCTGTAACAGTGAAAAGCCCATTTCAGTTTACAGACATTCAATTTTCATTCCAATCTTTTATAACATCAAATTTATTATTATTTTTATATCAAAAGTCTGTTGAGTCTTCATCTGGTACAATTCACTGATGAAAGGTATAATGACAACATTAAGAAAGCGTTAGTTCACTCTTCGGGTGAAGCCATTTTTAGAATATTACTTTAACATGTGTGTTTCTAAGTGTGCTTTTTCCCGTCCAAAGAGGTAAATTGTGAAGAGGCTACAGCTAGCACGAGGATATGGGAACAGTGGATATATTAAGGAAGACAAATCACGAAAATGTCAAAATTGTCAATTACATAATACACAAGGTCATGAATATGAAAATCCATAAATAAGAAACAACCACAACCACATTACCCACCCCCACACATACACAACACCACCATATCGACACACGCGCAGCAAGCATAGTGAATCAAAAAAATGAAAAATAACATTGCCTGATAAAATTTGATATATTAGTTTCTAAATCTAATGGGGTATATAAAAGTCCAGTTGCACAACTCGTCATAAGTGTCCTTGGTATATAAAAAGATTGAAGCATTAGAACACTGTCCGCGGGAAGGTGTTCTTGTTCTTGGCTTTTGTGGGCAACCGGTGCATGCTTCAACCTATCAGTGTTAACCGTGAAACGACACTTGACCCGAAAAAAAGAAACTGGCCAAGAAATAAATTATATATGTATTATTGTGTACCATATCTATGTTATATATTCATTATTCTTCAATATTTACACCTTTATGTTTGTCACGCTTGTAACCTGTTTTGTGTCAGCTTGTTGATTGATAATAGATGATCCTATATATTATTATTATTATTATGTATTACATATTATTATTCATTATTATTATTATTATTATTATTATTATTATTATTATTATTATATTATTATATATTATATTATTATTATTATCCACATCATCACAAAAGGCAGGGGATCAAATTTTACGCTCGACTAAGCGATTGTTTACATTTGGGGTAATTTTCTTACTCAATTTCAGATTCAAGGGCATATTGGAATCAAAATCGCATGACACAGTAATTTGCAAATATACACGATTTAATCACCCATGAGGAGAGGCCAAAACAGACAGTAACTAGTAATTAATTCACTGCGGTTTTTGGGTATAAGGGGATGTTAGGGAATAATGTTGTAGAGGTACATGGACGCGTTGTTCAAATGCGCTCCGTCCAAATTGTGATTTCAAATGAAAAGTGATTTAAATTTTCATTTCTTGACAGTTTGTTGCACGAGTGCAGGCAAATTAAAAAAAATTAAATATATAGTTTTTTTAAAATATTTGAACAGTATAATTTGGTGCACTTTAAAAGTGTCAATTCCGACTATTAGACCATAGAAATTACTATTTTTTATGTCAGTCGAGATAATGATATAATACCTTATTTAACGATGTAAGCAGGTTATATTCCAGGTCTTTTATCTCAGCATTTACAATGTAATATCACGAGAAACTCCTTTGTGTCTGGAAAAGCTGTATAATGTGAACCAATTTACGTGACATGTACGTGACTATCTGTAACTTCACCTTGAGAACTTCGCAAGTCGTGTGGCTAAGCAACAGTTCACAATTATTCACAGCAACGCGACACTGTTCTGAATGTATTCCAATTCTCATCGATTTGAAAGAAGAAATGGAATCTTGTAGATATGTGGTAGCCATATCAGTTCATGAATATAAAACAGCTAAGAGTGGACATTTAATCTTTTTATGCGGAATAATCGCGCATGTAAAGTATTCTTCGAACTGAGGGTTGGATTAAAAGCAATCTCTTCCATGCTTAATAAATGTTACACAAAAAACGAACATTGAAAGCAATACAGCCACTTAATGGAAACAGTTTACGGGTATAAAAAAACATCTGAATCATTAAAAGTCACTTCCAACGTCCAAAGAAATAAATGTTTATTGAATTATTGTGTTTCTGGTAAGTACCTTAACATGACCGGTAAAGTAAAATGGGTTTATACGCTTTTAACATCAAGCTGGTTAAATTTTCTAGTCTTTTTATTTAAAATTTGCAATGTATAGATCCGAGAAACGCCTTTTTGTAAGCTGGAAAATCAGCTGAAATTAAATAGATTAGGGTTATTGTATTAATAGCAAGTCTCATTAACTCTCCGCCTTCATATATCAATACCAAACGTAGTTTAGTAACTTACATAACGGTGTGTTGGAATAGTTCTGAGATCTCATATCTGCTCCATGATGTTGTATGTTTTAAATGAGAAAAAACTATAACGGAGACATGTACATACGCAAGAAATGTTGTTCTTTCGGTGTGAGTCAGTCAAATTTATGCTCGAGAAATGTCGAATATTCACGGTTACTTGGGAGTAGCACAGTCGTAGCAAGACGAGTCTGAAGCGCCCTGATTGGTCAATCAGCTATCCCGCGGATGTCGCGACCGTGCTAAGCGGCGCTGAAATCGGCACCATTTGGAAGCGGCACGTGCACGTTATGAACGTCGCGGATTTAGTATTATAAATTTTGGCCTTCCTGAGAGGGCAAAGTGGAAAAAGGATGAAATAGTTTAATACCCGTTACCAATATTTTTAACCAAAACTCTAATATTTAGCCGTTCCAAAGTTTCTATGAGAGGGTTGTTTATTTATATTTAATTCTTTCACGATGATATGATTTCAGATGATTTGATTCATATAGATTTCTTATATTTGACGTGCAATAATCAATAACCCATCTTTAATGTGAGGAAAACCAACAACATAGATCGTCTTCTTAGCAGAAAACAAAGTAATAGCTACAGGTATTGGTTATAAAAATAGGAATGAGCTGAGGGCCACATCAAAGTCATTTGGGAGAGGTCAGGTCAACGAGGTCAAGAAAGGTCATGTAGTACGGTGGGGACCTACGGCCCCCTTGATTTTAATTCTTCGAGGTCATAATTTATTTTCTACGTTGAAACTCAAATCAATCATTTTTCCAGCGGGCTGTCTGGAAACAAACACCGTGAAAACACTAGGCTCCCTCCGGCTGGGGGGGGGCTTGACCGAAACGGACGCACCCTGCTATACGCAAGTCTGAAAAAAGATGCTCAAGAAAGGAGGACACAGATATCGCGAATGAAGAGATAAACAACGATTAAGACAACGACTAACATTGAATAAAGGTAAACGAGGACGAAGACCAATGTAAATATTCTGGACGTGTGTAATTTCTAAATCAATCAAGGTAGATTCATGGTTGAGGGAGCCGGAACTAAGGGACGATACCCATACATAATTCAGCCAGCATCTATTTATCTTAAGCATTACGTTTATTTCATTAATTTCGGAATGTGCAGAGTATAATATGCCCCAGCGTACTTAAAAGGTGGCCTTAAACAACTAACAGGTAAAAAGAGAGTGAAATTGACAAGAGGCAAAAAAGACAAAGGAATCGGACCGTATGTGTTGTGTTCTATACAGTCAAGGTAGGCACAGTGTCAAGGCGAGTGAATCAAGGTCATTAAATTTCCATAATTACATTAATTCCGCAGCATTATTTTCTTTTAATGTATATTCATAGCTGTTTAATTATATTGCGATTGCAGAGTCTATCTGGGTATTTTTTTAAAAGTGTCCTTTGACACGACTAATCAAAATAAAGCGGGCAACGCAAGAGCAAAAGATGATAAAGATAATTTAGGCATCGAGGACGAAGGAAAGATGCATATAGGACAAAAACGGTGACCAGATTCGATCGGAATTACCAAGGCAGTATGTGCGAATAGCAAGAACAAAATATGACAAAAATTACAAAGTCCAATTATACGGGAAGCTAATATATATGTCAAGGTACATGGATACAGACGCTGTACGTTTAAGATAATACCGGATTTATTTTACTTCACTGCTAGTGTTCGTATCTTTTTATATTTGCGATCTATAGGATAATTCAGTTTTTGTTCATTAGACAGATAAAGGCCGTGAGGGCGGCCGTAGAGTGTCTTTTATTTTTGATTTAGATTGCGCTGATGAGTGTCTTTCTATCATGTATATGCTTGTAATATTTAGTTCCGTTATGATTGTAATTTTGTCCATATTTGGCCTTGGCTATTTCGCACGTTGGTAATGCATCTTCATGGGTGGTCGTTTTTGGTTATATGATCTTCTCGTTCGTCCCTAATTAATCTTTTCATTTTTGCCTCTTCCGCTTATTTGTTGTCTTCAAGCCTTTTACATACCGCAGATAGACCTGCATCGCAATAAATTACAGCTATGATATACATTAAAGAAAAATAATTGCTGCCGAATTAATGTAATTAATGAATTATGACCTTATTCCACTCGCTGAAACACTGTTGCTAACTTGACTGTTAAGAAACAACACACGTCCGATTCCTTGTCTTTTGCTCTTGTCAATTTTCACTCTCTTTTACCCGTATAGTTTGTTTAAGGCATTTTAAGTACGCGGGCCAATTATACTCTGGGCAATCGAATAATGAAATATAGTTAATGCTAAGAAAATGTGCTGCAGAATATGTATGTATCGTCCCTTATTCCGGCTTTCTCACATGAACCTACCGTTACCGATGATTATTCGAATCACGTCCGAATTTAATGTCTTCGGTCTCTCCATTTTCAAATGTTCCTGGTTTTTACATCGTGTTTAATTTTTCATTCGTGATATCGGTCCTCTCTTGAGCTATATTTTTTGTGGCGTAGGCAGGGTGGTCTGGTCCAATCCCCCCCCCCGCCGAGAAGCAGTTGTTTTCAGGTGTTGTCTTCCAGACGCCCGGAAAAAATGATTGATTTGGTTTAACGTAGAAATTAGAACCCGAAGAATTAAATCAAGGGCACCGTAGCGTACTACATGACCTTCTTGACCTCCGTGTGACCATGTGACTTCGGCAAAATGATTTGAGTGGCTCGTCCATCCTATTTATCCAATACTGTACTATACCTTGTTTCTGTAGAGACGATCTAGTTGGTTTCACATTAAAGATTGGGTAGTTGATTTGCAGCAAAAAAACATCTATATGAAATAAATCAGCTGAAATCATATCCAATGTGAAGATTATATAATAAACACCTCTCATAGACTTGGGGTAAAATATTGAGTTGGTTAAAATCTGGACGGTTTAACTTCAATGCCTTTTTTCATTTGCTCAGTGAGAAATTTAAAAATCCCGGCCGACGTCAAACGTGCACGTGCCGTTCCCAAAATGGTCCGATCAGGCGTTAGGCCAACGGCGCGCAGGGAAGCTGATTGAATTCAGGGCTTCGCTCCGTCTTGCTACGGTGCCCGTAAGTGATACGCATTTGAGCAAAATTGAAACTCACAGAAGAAAAACAATTCTGGTACATGTCGTATATTAGTTTGTTTCTCATAAAACCACCATTCCTGACGTATGATCTCAGACTTTTCACACACCGTTTGTAAGTAAACTACGTTTGGTATTGATATGAAGGAAGTAATGGACTGCAAATCAATAACCCCAATCTTTAACAGCTTTTCCGGGTATACAAAAGGGTTTCTCTTGGGGTGATATACATTGGCAAATGTAATAAAGAGACTAGCAATTAACAGCTTGATGTTAAAGGTATTAACCCCATTTTACTTACGGTCCATGTTAAGGTATTACCAGAAAAAAATAATCAATAAACATTTATGTTCTTTGAGTGCAAATTTTGACTTTTAATGTTCAGATGTTTTTTCCTAGCCGAACTGTTCCATTAGGGTGTTGCAATGTCGTTGAACATTTATAAGCTGGAACGAGATTGCTTTTAATCAACCCTCATTCAGAAAATACTTACATGGCGAATATTCCGCATACAAAGATTAAATGTCACTCTAGCGTTTTATATTCATGAATGATATGCTACACTATCTACAAGATCCATTTCTTCTCAAATCGTGAGATTGGAATAACATTCAGAACACCGTGCTGTCGAATATGTATGTTGCTTAGCATCACGATGGCAAAGTTCGTGTGATACAGCGTACATGGTCACGAAATTGGTTCACATTATACAGCTCTTCCAGTAACAAAGGTTCTCGTGTATACATTGGCTAATGTATTAAAAGACTGAATATACCAGCTTAATTAAAAGGTATTAAATCCATTTTC
>JZLH01S0260685.1:30740-44524 GCA_001188425.1 Eucidaris tribuloides | reverse complement strand
GTGGCCAGTCCATTTGATAAAGCTGATTTTATCTCTTCTAGTATGATATCCTATATTCGTGAAAATTATTAGCCTTTGATTCAATGCAGAAAGATGCGACAATTTGAAATGACTGCTTGCTTTCAGAAATGTTCCCAAAATGCATTCATAACAGTTTTCTGAATTGGCATGCCAGCAAGCCAATTAATTACCCATGGAACATGACTCGGCAGCTTATTTGTGCTGTCCGCGAGCACGATATTATGTGACAGTCAGCCCGTGCGTGAATCTCCTATTGTTTTGTTCGCTTCTCGCTTCTGAAAATTTATTCATGTTTAAAAATCACCGCTAAAACAGGCAATGTTTTAATTCTACTTGTTTCTCCGACATACATAATTCATTTTTTACGGTCTTGAACAAGGATGTCAATATAAAAGAGAAAATTGACTGAATTTTTACGATTCCATGCTTTTATTTTTCAAAAACCATAACATTTGGTCTACATGAAAAATGGACTCAATAGATGCGGAATATCCGCGCGTGCCAAATTCAATTTTCGGTAGACAATATTCATTGGTCTTTAGTGAATTATTGCGAGTGAATAATTAATTAATAAAGGTAATGTATTAAATGAAGAAGAGGAATAGAGCCTTTTACAATCATACCTAATTTATTTAGACATCTATTCATTTATGATAGAATATTTTTGCGATGAATCCAGAGAATATATACAACAATATATATTTAACACTCGCGGACACCACTCGATATAACGGATGCACTTGTCACTCAGTTGTCGCATTGTAATGCGATGCATTAAAGCAGGAGCCATCTCTTTAGCATCGGCTTAAAATTGACATTGCGCAAGTCGGTACAAATAGTAGAAGAAATACACTCTTAAAAAATCCGCGTCAGACTGCACTCCGGAAAAGAATTCCGTTGGCGGCGTACACTCCGGAAGGAAGGGTCAGGTTAACACCATTCCGCGGTCATGTATTGACCAAAATCCAAGGTTCAGGTTGACTTCATATTGTGGTCAACCTTGACCCCCAATTTGGTGGAAACTGACCCTTTTCCGAGTGTGGCCCAAAAGGCGGATTCTTTTCCGGTCCAGTCTCGACCCGCGGATTTTTTAAGGAGTGCTACCATCAAGTAACCGTTAGCGAAGAATAGTGAGCTCAGAAATTCCAGTTTTAGTGTACATGCTCTGTGACTTAGATTTTCATTTGAATTACTTGTCCCTCGAAACAAAAATAATATAACATAACAGACATTGTGTTTTGTGTGCATCTTTGGCAAATTCAGCAAAGTACTAATCTTTTCAGATTTCACAGACATATGCCAAGTTACATGGGTGAATGTTTTGTTGTGCGGTGTGAAGCGACGTGCAAGTATGAGATTTCGCATGCCTTTAAGTGTGGTATTATTATAGTTACAACGCGCTTCGCTGACAGTAAAAAACCCAGCATCTCAATAAAAAATTATTCAGGAGAGCGTAACTATGGCCTGGCTTCTAGAACAGTGACAAACGTGATAAACGTGTTTTACTCAATGTCAATTGGACAATGTTGTGAAGAATTTTGAAATTTTGTGACTTGGGCAGGAGCAAAAGTGGCTAGTATAAATACAAAGATTGAATAAATAAAAATTATTTTTAACAAAAATTGATATGGCAAGTTTTGTACTTACAGTTATGCAGTCGGTCGCTATATTGCCATTTGCGTCTACGCGTGCATTTGGTCTCTTTTCAGTCTTACATTTTGTATTTTGTCTATAATTATTGGACAAAACGATGTGTTATTACCACCACAGTTATTCATGTAACCAAAATCACGAGATATCATTATAGACAGTAAAGCCACAATTGAATTAAATAGAATAGAATTGCGAGCCGAATGAACTGAGTCTAAACTCTTACAACAAAACATACTAAAAAATACAATGATATGCAAAGGCATATGAATGATATCAATGCGTGTAATGGGTGAAAAAACAAAGAGAACAATTATACATTTGATATAGAGGGACTCATAGACAACAGGACAGTAAATCTTGTAAAAAAGGTGAAATCCTATAATAAATTGTGGCTTGCTTTCTATGTTAGTTTCACATATGGTTCGAGTGATAGGTTCGAATTTAAACTCGAGTAATAAATAAATTGCAACATACTACATCAGCGTAACTGACAATTTTGGTCATATACGGACACTACTCGCGACCTAAGCGGAGAAAATTTATATTGACTGCAGGGGAGCAAGTACTTAAATACTCTCAAAGAACCAATCATTAGTCTGAAACCTACACCTACCATCCAATACACTAAACAGTGTTGTATATTCATGCTTAAATGATATTGCCTTTTCAATGTGATGTTACTGGTGAGGAGAAACAAGTTTACAATACTTGAATATGACTCTGATAAAAGATCTAACTCCACAGAAAGCGTATACAGTTGTCCCAGAAAGGGCAACCGAGATTTGATGAAGATATTTTGTATATATTAATAACAAATATTGACAACGAAAATAAGTCAACAAAGTTGCAAACATATGTTTATCTCTCCTTTAATTTGATACCAGTCACAGAGATGTTTCCACATACACGCATGACTGAGCAAAGACAATCAGTAAGGGACACAGGATATAAAATCATTTGGCACGCGCACATTTTTAAATTCAAACTGTCATTGCTTGAATGTAATTTCAGAATTTCGTCGATATTGAAGCAGACAATGATTAAAAAGCCTATTTTATTCTTGCTGGTTCATATGATACCACATTTGTAAAAAAAGATAAGCGATGCCATGATAATGAGAAAAGACAATTTGAAAAGATGGCTCTCGTCTTTTAGAAATTGTTCCAAACTGCAGTTCGTTAACCTGCTTTTTCTGGATTGGCAGCCAGCAACAAGATAATTACCTCGCCAACAAGATTCGGGAGCCTATTGTTAAGCCCGCAGCAAGATATGTGTGTGAAGTCAGCTGTCGCCGTGAAACACTTGTTTTGTTGAGCTTGCCTTAAAAAGCTCCGATACGTATTTTTCATCTTTAAAAATCACGGCTGAACACCAGTTCGCTGCTAAACAGGCATGATTTTAATGTTCACTTGTTCTCCTGGCATACGCTTATTAGATTTTTTTATGCATGACGGGCTGTCAGATAAAAGCCAAGAAATACTGAATATTTATGTCGATGCTCATATTTCTTAAAAATATATACGTTTACTTACCCAGAAAATGCACTCAAAGGTGGAAATTTTGTGCGTGCAATGAACTTTTTTGTAGCATCCAACTTACTCTATTACTGTTTTAATTCAATCATGATCGTGCGAGAAATCGAATGAATACCTGTGCATCAACTGAAAGAAGAGAAAACACAGGCTATTACAAACATTCCTAATTTTATCTAGAAAAAAAAATGTTCATTATGATTTAATATTTTTGCAAGAATACTCCGGTTTCCTTTTTTCTGCGGACACACTTGCTATACAACAAATTTGAACCGTTACAACGGTTCTTCTGCATGAATAACCTGTACATCGAAGAGGAGATGTGTGAGCGCCGAATTTTTCACCCAGACAACTTCAACAAATTTATGTATTGATTTCTGACATCATCTGCTATTCTCAAATTGGCAGGAACTTCATCATTTTTTGTCATTTTTCCGAGCATTTAATGCACCCCCAAAGGTCGTTGTAAACATATAAATTAACAGTATTTACGAATGCGCTACAACGTCGCTCTGTTGAGTCCTAATAACTACCCTAATTTTATCAAAATGCAATTAAAATTGTTTGGTCGCATATTAATTGGATTCTTTTTCTCCGAAAGATAGTGATCAATTTTCCAAGAAAACACGATCGTTCACTGCTCCTTAACCTATAACCTTCAGCATATCGTTTCTGCTGGTGAGGAGTATACAATTGATTCACTGATTGCAAGTGTGTTAGGGATCGCGAGAGCGCGCTCAGCCACGTGCTGCACATGTTTAGCTCATTGCAAGTGACTAACGCACGCTGCCCCAGGGGCCAAGGGCGCTCTATCGAATCGGCCACTGACTAAACGAGTGCACTATGCATGGAACTGCCCTAAACCACGCAACAAAAACAGTGCATCAATTTTGGTTTATAATGACGGGTATCTAGAGACAATAGACAGCCTGAAAAATATGCCAATCAAAAATTAGACTCTAATGTAGGCCCCATACGTTATATCTAGACCTAGACCATATATTAGGGTGTTAGGACCTAATCCTGCTAATTAGGGACGCCTTATGTATGGCCTCGTACTTAGCGTAAAAGGTATTTATCGTTATAGTTATAGACGGACCGCGTACGTTTGTTGATTCTCCATAACCATGACTGTTTACTGGAGCAGCCGACTTATGCTCTGGGAATACAAACCTACTAGCATTAAGTGTCTTAGACAAACACGAGGCTTCGAACCATTTGACCGCTTCAAACGAGGTGAGAGACGAGCGACTCGACTCTTGACAAGGTTACTAGTCGTACGCCGTTTTAGGCTACGGTACCCAGAGCCACGTGTACGGACTTTTTCAATTTGGCTGCACCGACTATCGGGCGCCGACCGCCGAGTATCGCTCTGGTCATCAATCATGTTTTGATCAACGCTTGCGGCCATGCACGTTTAAAGAGAAATTAAAATGCACCGCTCACGCCTGTCAAACAATTGACAATCAACATTTGCGTCTTTTTTAAACCCGTCTTGATAATCAACCTCTTTAAATGTTCGCGACGAGCCAGATGTAGCCGGCACACTAACAGGAATACAGTTCAGAAAGGATTTGGGCGAGGGCGTAACTGTCAGTTCTTGCCCAACCAATCACATCTTTTACGTGTCTGGCCTTGAGCGCTGACCTAACAGCTACCGATATGCGCCCGCATATTAATGCTCCGTATTATTTATGCCCTTTTTGAATCAATCAAGCTCCTCCCCCTGTAACTGTTTTCGGCGATCTTGTTTCTATAGAGGAAAGATTCGCGTTCAGACGTTAAAATTAACCAGATAATTTACTAATTGATAGGCGCCTTGCTGAGAGTAAGCTGTTCACACAGTAAACTCATATTTAGGCTGGTCTTAATCACCATGTACCGATAATATCTCACAGATACTCACAATGTCATTTTTGTGTTCTGTTAATACGATATTCTCCTGCCTAAGTTGCCTGGCTACATTTTTTCTTTAACAAATCGGGGAGAGCGTCAGTTATACCTGGGCGATAGTGGCTTATTTTTCTTCTTTCTAGTATTTTATGAAAATATCAGATTTGCAAAAAAAAAAATCCTGCACCTTTCTTTATACAGAAGTTCATTACTGTAAAAACCTAATTTTTTTACCAAAACTTGCCAATGATGCAGACCTGCAACCGTCTTGGTACAACCAAAAGACTCAGAGATATGGTCACATGCTGGATTCAAATTAAATACATATATATAATATAAGACAAGTATTATATTAGAACTCCAACGCTTCGTCACCTTCCAATCTCACGCGCTTCCACCTACTCCCGTCCATATGTCCTCAATCATGATCGCCACGTCCCCGACGCACACCTTTTCCGCCGGCCTTGATTACTGCCTACATGCTTTCCGATATTCAGAACCCCTCTAGATTGCCTTTCATCACACCGCATTTTCTCCCACCTCAGACCTCCCCCGTGCACCCCCTACCGCCCACTCACTCCCCCCCTCCCCCCGCGTCCATCCCTTCCCCGTCCCTGCTCACACGCGCGCTCCCGCCGCCTCCACCACCCCCTCCCAGCGGCTCAATCCACCCCCCACCTGCCTAGTTCTGAACGTCAATAGGCGCCCCTGCCCCCTCCGGTCCAGCACCCGGCACCCCTCACACCCATTGCTGCCCCCGCACGGCATCAAACCCTTCCCAACGACCCACACCACACCTCCCTAGCCCCTTCGAACTATGCTAAATGCGCTTGTGACTCGCGTACATAGTAGTGTTACTTGACAGAGTTCCGATGGCAGAGTAAGCACCCTCAGAATACAAATGATTCGCTCGGAAAGTTATGGCTCGCCACTGGCCAAGATAATGAACTGAGATCAACACTTTAGTCACTCGCGGCTAAAGGGCATATGTCAAAAATCGCTCGCATCCACACACACAAATAAGACATATTGGAGGAAGATGGCGCAGCGTGAATTTCCCTTGTCAAGCTTACGATTTTCCGCTGTTTTTGCTAAAGCAACTAAATAATCATTTCTGAACTTCACCCACCATTCCCTTCCTTCCATAAGGGCCTTTATTTTTAGAACCTTCATCCAAATGACAATTGCGCGGAGGCCCGTGCACTCTACTCGCCGGGAGTCGCATAATCCACAGTTAACTAAATGTTAGTAAAGTGGCTTTAAACCTGCTTCAACGGCAATTCTTTCCGATGTGTCACGAAGGCGTGCAACTATGATATCACTATATATATATATATTATATCATATACCTATATATATTATATATTATAAAATTGAGATAAAGCCGTTCACTCCGAGAATAACCCGTTTTTTGGCCACGGGTACGATCATTTTCATCGGGTTGATTTCCACAAGCTGCGTTTCTCTATTTTATTTCTTCAGGTGGTAATATGATCCTTAACCCTGTTAGCGCTTCATGCGGTTATTATCCATACCACAAACACAAGTATATTTCAATTTACTGGTGTATAAGTCTTTAAATCCCTCCAGCTTCACAGGGTGGCGATAGTCAAGGCTTTTCAATTACCCAAAGATCCGGTTACCATAAAGAGATTAGACGGGGGAGGTAAACGGTGAAATAGGCGGACGGGTAAAAAAGGGCTATGTACCATAATAGTGTCGGCGTAGCGTTGGGTCAGGCTGGGGCGGATTAGGGACAGGAGGATGATACGGAACGGTGAGGGCGATAATGTCCTACTTTCTTATAAGGTTCATGTTAACCAGTATACATGATACCAAGTTCGAGTCCCAATCCGGCCACTGGGATACGTGATGAACAAATAAGTGACTGAATTCAGTAAATGGCGGTACTTACTGCAACTCGTCGCGACTAACCAGACTGATAAAAGTACGTAGACTACATAGATTTAAGCAGACCTACTTCTATATTATAGATAACTGTTTAACTGAGCTCGCGATTATAAATTCTACACATAGCTAGACTGACTGTAAAAGAATTTTTCATCTGCTTACTTGCTACAAGTAAACACTGACATGTACAGACATCATTAATACCACTTACGTAGACTTGAAATATAATTTACTCGATCAAAACTATCCATAATTAGCACAAACATGATACACCAATCGTTTTACGGAGAAACAGAAACTGTGGGCTAATTACACAGAATAATTGTTTTAGATACTGTGTCAGTCACGAATGGCTTTGAAACTTCGTGATGATAAAAAACTCCTCCTTGAGACACAACGTTTCTTTTTGTCATCATCCATTTCAGTGTGTGTAAACACGGCGGCGTAAATTTGAAACACAGGCTTCTAATCAATGATCCGAGCACGATTCTATTCTAGCATGTTCAAGCTCAACTTTCTATTTCGCTCTATATTCTTTCTGGCTGTATTTTGGTTGCAGCGATGAAACTCTTCACCCGGCCTGTTGCTTGGGCGGTGCATGTAAAAGATAATGTACGCACGTTATTAATCTAGCGTCGAAGAAATATGACTACTTGTTATCTGGATGAAGAAACCAAAAAAGAAACGTTTGGAAGATTGAAAATATGCTTTTGGCCCAGACGTTACCCCTAAAGCAAATAATTGAAACTGCATGTTGATCCTTGGCACGTTATACATAAATTAGATTTTTTGTTTTGACATCGTAAACGGGAAATGTCTAATTTAAAAATTCAATGTTACTTTACTCCGAGTCATTAATTTTATCCTGTAACATTCAAATAAAGACAAGATTTTTGCATCTTTTATACGGCTTGCATTTGTTGACCCCACCTTTCTTTCCCAGTGTTTTGAGAGAAATGCCGCGCTTTCGGTCAATATTTGTTTTAGATTTGGACTTTCGCCGTTTATTATGAGATAACCTCTTCGACACATTTTTCCAGAACATAGGTTTTTCAGATTTACTCAGTCTTAAATAGTTTGTTCACAGAGAATCCCGTAAAGTAATTTTGTTGAAAAGTATTTGGGTTGTTTGGGTTAAAATGGTCGTGGACAATGGAAACTGATTTCCCTGTTTCCATTCTTTCTCCTTTTTTGACATTAATTTCATTCTTGGTTGAGTGCCATTTAGCCTTAGTTATATGCCAGTCTTCAATCTATTTCTTCTAGCGACGTAACGGTTTCTGGCCCCACAAAGCATATAGTTTTCAATGTCTTCCACAACGTTTCTTTTTTGGTTCTATTCATCAGGAGTACAATCGTGCATATTCTTTGTTAGATTTATACGGTACCTTTTTTTACATCACCCCAAGCAACAGGGGTGAGAGTTTGCATTCGCCATACAAATTAAGCAGAAGAATATAGGTACACAAATTAAGTTAGACGTGAACATCTAGTATAACATGGGCTGCGGGTCATTTTAGAACCTGTGCTTTCAAAATTACTCCCGTTTTATAAAATGAATGTTGATGACAAAAGTAAACGTTGTTCTAAGGGGAGGAGTTTTTTATCAAGACAGTTTAAACCATCTCTGGAACCAGTATCTACACAACAAGGTTATTTTATATGCAGTCTCAGTTTCTGTCGTTCTTGTAAACGGATTGTGTGTAACATTTGCCTGCTAATATGTATTTAACTCAGTAATTATATCTTCAAGTCGGTTACGTTAAGATGTATTTACTGATGTCTGTACATGATATGTTTACATTGACAGGTACAGATGGAAATCTTTACTCAATCTATATGTGCTAAATAATCTCAGCTTAACCACTGCCTTATATATAAAGTGATGGTCTGTACGTTAGATTATTGTATACTGCTACTTTGATCTCATGTCTGGTTAGGTCTGACGAGTCGCTCATAATACCCGCACCTTTACTGATTCTAGTCTCATTCACCGGCCCGTCCAGTTGGACTCGAACTTTGGTACATGGTTATTACCTGTTTTAACCAATAACGCCTAATAGAAAGTAGGACTATTATTCCCTCCCGTTCCGTATCATCCTCTGTCTAAATCCCTGCCCACCCCAACCTACGCGACACGTACTTATTGGTCACAACCCTTTTTACCCTTGCCGCCTATCACTTACTCCCGCACTCTAATCTCCTTTATGTAACCGTCTTTTAATTGAAATACCTTGACTAATCACCTTAGACTGTAGCATTTATAATGATACTTATACACACGTAAAATTTAAATTACTTTGTGTTGCACCCTACTTGTAATGTATATTACATCCGCCATGAACCTAACAAGGGTTTAAATCATTCCACCTGAAGAAGGGAATAATATAAGAAGAGCTGCTTGTGGCAATGATGCAACCTGAAACATTGTCTTACCGTCCGCTATTATGTCTCGGAGTGACCACCTTCATATCTCAATTTTATGTTTACTTGTGATGACGTCCTCCACTTCAACCGTATATCCGATTTATATATATACGGTATTACAGGTATATACTATTATATATCACTATATATATATATATTACCTATATATAGGTATATATCATATACATATATTTATATATATATATACACTGTTATATCGTTACGTTATTGCCAAGTGGTGTGCTTCTTCTTCTCTTTCATTCTTCTTCTTCTTTTTCTTCTCTCTCTTCTTTCTTCTTCTTTTTGTTCGTTCTTTCTTTCTGTCTCTCTCATCCGTGCTTGCTTCTTGTCCTCGTGCTTTCTCCTTCTTGCTATCTTTCTGTAATTTCTTTTCTCTCTTCTCCACCTCGTCCTGCCTGCTTACTTTCCTTGAATCTGAATATAGAATTTTAAATTATATGACTTCTGACTGAGACAGGACTATAAACTATCCCCTTCCGAGGATTTCAAGAGCTGGAGTTGATCACTGAGTCCGACTCAAGACGAATAATGTTGATAAACACACGTTTTCACTCTTTTAAAAAAAAAGTTTCACTCCTCAAACAGATGAACCAGTTTTCAGTTCCAGTATTTTTTTATGAGGAGTATATCGAACACAATTATAAGCGAGGCTCCTTCTGGAGAGATCCACGTCGGTTACTTCGGCAATCCGCTGTCAGTGGTATTTTTCGTTCCTATTGACCTATCTCTTGATGGTGACATGCGCTAACTCAAGTGATCTGCAGCTATACGCCGACCGCGAAACCGTAAATTAGTGGTCCTCGCTCCTATCGGATATACATTCCTGCATTCTCACGGATACATCCAGGAAGGTCAGCTCGCCCTTCTTTTTTGTTGTTTGCTGATTCCTATTTAAGATCACAACGAGAAATATTCATTCCGCTCGGCAAGTGAAAGGGGCAATATGGCAATGCATAAACCGCTCTCACCGTGACACATTGCCCTTATATTGCTGGTCCTATTTACTTCGCCTGAACAACGATATCTGTTACTCCATATTTCAGGTAAGTGGCTCTCTTTCGATTTTTCTTTATTATTTTCGGGCCGGTTGAACTGTAGCCGCCTGTAGGTGTGGGTGGCGTGGGATACCGCGTTAGTCCCTAGCAGGCGATGGCGCGAGCTGAGTGCGTCACAGATTGTTGTTTTGTTCCTTTCACTTCTCTCCCATTGTCTATCTTTTCTCATATTTCTTTTTCTTCTCATTCACTCTCAGCTATTGATTCTGTTTTTTCTTATTTTCGTTTGCGAGCGCCTCGTACTTCAATCAAGTCGTTTATGATAGGGGGCCTCGTGGTATTTTCCGAACTGTATCCTACATCCATCAATATGGTGTTTATCCAGAAGTGATATTAGGAATGCTTCTTATTACGTTTGCTGAATAATAATTTACTCTTGTTAAATATGATTGATATTACTTAATGTGATATTGTAATTGATTTTTTTCACTTTGTCTGCAAAAATGTGTTTACGGAAAGATACGAATAAATTTTCAATTCGCAATTCATACTCAACACATCCGTCACTCATCACTGAGCACGCACGCAAGGTTGGCATTACTGAAGGAGATCTTCTTTTTATACTACAAATGAGTTGCAGTTTGTTCGTTACCCATTTCAATTTTCACATGACCTTCGAAATGGAAAATCCACGCGCTGCGCATTTATCACAGACTGACGAACTGTCGTACTTTAGTCCCACGTGTTTTACTTTCACGTGTGCACCATGTTCAGAATGAATATGGAGAATAGGCCTTATAATGTTTGGTAGATTTATTCATTATGACGCTTATATGTAGTCTATTAAAGTTTTTAAGATCGCATCTGCTGATCTATAATTTATAAAAAAGTCATAAAAATGAAATACAGAGTGCGTCATCTATTACATCACATTCCACCTCTCTGAATAATCGTTTATTTAATACAGAAATAATTGTGAAGGAATTGATAGGGGGCTTTAGTAGCAAAAAAAATACTCTGTATTCGTAATTTTGGCTTCGATTTTCTCCCCCTTATTTTCTGAATGTCGATCTTGAGGCACTATTAAAACATTTTCAGAGGTTAAAACTTAAAGTAGAATATCCCCAGACCCAGATGAGAGGCGGATATGCCAGCTGCTGCCGCCTATATATATGGGGCACTATACGGCCTGGACTCAAAATTGTAATTTCCCCCTACGCCCAATAGTTCAATTATGTATATTTTCCCTTAAAAAAAAATTTCCCCTACGAAGGTACGTTTTCTCCAACAAAATAATCTTAGTAAATGCTTGTTGTTGTAGTTGGTTTTAACGGTGCATGTCAATCGATGTCCGATTATTCACGCCAAAGAGATTTATTAAGAAAGTTGATTTGAAAGAGATTGATCTTTATTAAGAGAGTTGACGATCACAATATCTACAGGCGAATGGGCCTATATACGGAAATTCTTGGAAATTCTTTGGGGATTTGAAGAATATTTATGGAAATTGTCAAATCCCCCTACAACTCATCAAAACCACCTCCCCCTGCGGGAGGTCATTTTCCCCGTAGGTATCCCCTACAACCTATACGGATGGCTAATCCCTATACGGTAGGGTGTTTTACGAGTGGCAGCCTTAGGCCTTATTATGAATCCCGTTTTACTGATTGCATTGTGTCGATATATGTATAACTTCCCTCATTATTACACTACGGTATACGTTCTTTCTGAACTCGTGATGCGCTGCATTAAACTACACAAAATACAACCGTTTTCCCTAAAAGCATCGCCAACCATGATTCCAACTTAGAAAACAAAAATGAACTACACAATTTTCGCGCTGTCGGTGTCTCATATAAGATCTAAAATGAAGCCCTGAAAAGTCGGTACTTGAAAACGACCATTAAATGCTGTAAAACAGTGAAAAGCCATTTCAGTTTCAATTCAATTCCATTCAATTTGTTTAAAATCAATTTATTTATTTTTATCTAAAAGTCTGTGAGTCTTCATCTGATACAATTCAGCTGATGGAAAGGTTAAATGCAACATTTAGAAAGCGTTGTCACTCTTCGGCCATTTTAAATATCACTTTAACATGTGTGTTTTTCAAGTGCTTTTCCCGTCCAAAAGGGTAAATTGGTGAAGAGGCTACGCATTACACGAGGATATGGGAACGTTGGAAATTAAGGAAGAAAATCACGAAAATGTCAAAATGTCAATTACATAATACACAAGTCTGAATTTTGAAACCAAAATGAAACAAACCACACCCACGCCCACCCCCACACATACACAAACACCACCAACACACACGCGCGCAAGCATAGTGAACAAAAAAGTGAAATAACGCCGTAAAATTTGATACATAGTTTCTAAAATAATGGGGCATATAAAAGTCAGTTGTCACACTCGTCATAAGTGTCCTTGGTATAACAAAGATTGAACATTAGAACACGCCGCGGGATTTTTCTTGGTTTTGTAGGGCACCTCATCTTCAACTTAGTGTACCGTGAAACGACACTGAACGAAAAAAAAGAAACCCGACAAGAAATAAATTTATGATTACTGTTATTATTATTGTTATTATTGTTATTATTCAAGTATATACATCTTTATGTTTGTCACCTGTAACTGCTTTCTGTCACTTGTTGATTAATAAAGTTGATCTATATTATTATTATCATTATTATTATTATTATTATTATTATTATTATTATTATTATTATTATTATTATTATTATTATTATTATTATTATTATTATTATCATCGTCATCATCATCATAAAAGGCAGGGGATCAATTTTACGCTCGATAAGCGATTGTTTTTACATTTTGGGTAATTTTCTTCTCACATTTCAATTCAAGGGCATATTGAAATCAAATCGCATACACAGTAATTTCAAATATACACGATTTATCACCATGGTGAGAGGAAAGACATGACTGTAATAATTCCACTGCGGTTTGTAAAATTGATATGTCGTGAGTACATGACGCGTTTGTTCCAAAATGCGCTCGGTCCAAATTGGTGATTTCATGAAAAGTGATTTAATTTTCATTTCTTCAGATTGTACACGTGCAGGAAATTAAGAAAATAAAATATATAGTTTTTTTAAATTATTTAACAGTATATTTTTGCTGCACTTTTAAAGTGCATGACTATTAGCCTAGAAATTACTATTTTTGTCAGTGGAAAATGGATTTAAGCTGGTTATATTCCAGTCTTTTATTACATTAGCAATGTATATCACGAGAAACCCTTTGTGTACTGGAAAAGCTGTATAATGTGAACCAATTTACGTGACATGTACGCTGTATCACCGAACTTGCA
>JZLH01S0260685.1:2502-14339 GCA_001188425.1 Eucidaris tribuloides | reverse complement strand
TGCTTCTTCTTCTTCTTCTCTTCTTCTTCTGCTTTCATAATCATATCTTCAACATCTCGTTTAGAGCATAGTTTCATCGTCTTTATCGTCATCCTCTTGCACATGCTGCTGCTGCTCCTACTCTTCCTCCTCTCCTTCCCTCTTCTCCTCCTCCTTTCCTCCTCCTCCACGTCATAATCTCATCATCATCATCATTATCATCAGCAGCATCAGCAGCCAGGCAACATCATCTCATCATCATCATCATCATCATCATCAACATCATCGTTATTTCATTTTTTCATCTTCCACAATACTTTGTACGATCCTAACATACCCGCAACTTTCCGATTATTTGTTCGGCGCCTTGCATTTATTACGTCTTAATAACTTTCAATCTGCTCATAATCTTCTCGATGTTTATTGTCCAATAAATTTTACTAATTTTCTTTGAATTCTGTTTTCGAAATCATTCACAAACTTAACATTATTCCTTGCGAAATATGCTTAGACTAGTCCTTTTTGTAATTTCTGGTTTTTCCTTACGTTACCATAATAATTTCAATATTAGTACATGTTAGAAAATTGCAGTAATATTACCCGTTACAGTGAAAAGATAACGCATCCAGTTTTTCCAAGACCAAGACTGTCATTCAAAGAAATCTAATACCATCTACATGTAGTATGAATAATGACGTAAAAGAAAGGTCCCTCTCAATAAAGAAATGTTAATGATTGCAGACATAATTATGGGAAATTACTTTTTTAGATTACAGTGTTATTTCCTTTGGACATAGAGGTCTTATATGTCAGTCCATGATAATCCGTGGTTTACGTGCAGGGCGACGATGGCATGTGATACATCTATCAAGTGACACTCAAACTAGTGTGAAATTTATTAAATTAACTTCAACATTGAAGGGGAATACTGACAGATTGTACATGGAAATTAGATTCGCAATTTAAACATCTCGACTTGTGGGCAATATTAAGAATTTATGATGTAATATACCTTTAATAACCGCTTAGACTATTTTTATCTCCACATTATAAAACGTGTGTGTGTGTGTGTGGTGTGTGTGTGTGTGTGTGTGTGTGTGTTGTGTGTGTGGGTGTGTGTGTATGGTGTGTGTGTGCGGGTGATTGTGTGTGTGATTGTGTGTGTATGGGTGGTGTGTGTGTGTGTGTGTGTTGTGGTGCATGCGTGCGTGTACAAGCGGATGTGTGTATGTGTGCGTTTATTTTCGAAGTTTCCATGACTTCAATTTCTATCCAGAGCATTTTATGATATCGTGTTTATACAATACCGTAGGTCTCAAGGAGAGATACCCCCACATACAATGTGTCTAAAAATAAATGGTCCAATCACACAAAAAAAATATTTAAGGTATGTAATTTTCTCAAAAAAATATGTGTGTTTGATACATATTAAAGCAAAATAAATTTTCTTTCTGATAAAAATTAATTTTATTTTAATTACTTTTATAAATCAAAAGTTATGAATTACTTTTGTGCAGTCTCACGCAAAATCACGTTTTTTCCACTTTTGTGTATTGGTTCCATAACAACAACTGAATTGGTGCGGCATCGTTGCCCGGCGATCGTTGCTTACTGGAACTCTAAAACCGAATTACAAAAATCAATGATAAAACAAATAAAAAAGGCATTTTGTCTTTCAATATGTTTATTAATGATTATCTAGTAAACTAAACAATTTTAACTCCAAATAACCTTACTCGGCATTGAAATGATATTGCACACGTTCATGTCTTCTGTTTTAGAATGCATTCACACAGACATCATGATATCTGCACATCCATTCATTTAATAGGCCTTTTGTCAAAGTTATGTACCCCCTTTGTACTATAAATAATTAGGAAATCAGAAATGTACAACTTGACAAATCTGTTCGTTCAGCTAATTGAATGATTACACCAAATTATACCTTTTCACGCTCGCAGTGGGTTTCTTTGTTAAACAATATGCAGAACGCTGCATGTATATGTTACGGTATAGCGCATACAGTATACGGACAAACGCGATTTTGCATCATTGCAGAAAAATCAATATATCTCACGATTGAACAACCGAATGAAAAGAAATAAATTGTACTGGAATATATATGGTCTTTTAGGCTTTATGACAGTACCCAACATAACTAGGTTGTATATGATTTTCATATAATAAAAGATAATAATTCCACTCGACCATTGTTTTAGACAGACCTTATTGGTTAACGTTGTTTGCTGAATTGTTGCTTTACAAGGTACACAGAATTTTTTTTTCCAAAACAAATACACAGCTTGTGGAGAACATGTATAATTATTACTGCAACTAAATGTTTATTTATAACACCGATACAAGCAAGTGTATACCATCACAATTGATACCACAATAAACAACATTTGATTTCATTTTATTGGAGATTCTTAACAGGGCTATTCTATCACACAAATAATATTTTATATTGATATGATATGACATAATATTAAAACAAAGGAAACATATTATTGCGCATTTATTATAAGGCATTGCATGGTCATTGTAATGACTACATGTTTATCATTAGAATAGCACAGTAATTGTAATGATTTAACTTTTTATAGCACGATTAGCCAGGCAGCCTTGCAATGACGATGCATTATTAGTTTTGACTTTACTGTATTTTTTTTTCTCTCGTTCTTTCTCTTCTTCTTTTAGTTTATTACACTTTCACTGCACACCCCTCTGTTTCGCTTCGTGCCTTATCCGCTCCCCTTGATTCAATTTACACTTTGATATACTTTACACAAATTTAAAAAATAAAATTCAACCAGTTAAGTAGACGGTCTACAAGTTGTACAAGAATAGCTTCTTAGTAGGATCCCTCGTATTTCGATTGATAATACTTTGTGTTGTTGACGCTATATATTAAATTTGTAATTATCATTTTAATGAATATACACCATGTAGACGTTCACAGTTGTATGCATTACTATATATCATTTTCTGATTATATCCTGTAATCAAATGTATTATTCCATGTATTCTGTTGTTGAAAATTACGAAATAAAAACAAACCAAAGTCATATCAATTCAAATTACATTACTTCACAATGGCCACAATGGGAGCAAATTCCAAGCAGGGGCTGCCACTTTCAAAATTTTGATTTCCCCCTACGCCACGATGCGTATTTTCCCAACGGACACCAACTTTCCCCTACGCCTAATGAACCTCTATTTTCCCATACGAACCTATGTTTTTCTCTTAGCAAAAATCGACTTTTTCCCTGAGAAGGTATTGTTTCCCCCCCCCAAAAAAAAATAACCTTTAGAAAGATGCAAAATATTGATACAATATTCCTTCACCGGAGATGGATCAAAATGTGGCGATATAATGGCATTTCCTTCGAAAAAATTTAAGAATATTTCTGAAATTGTCGAAACCCCCTACATCCCCTACAAAATCCTCAAAAAACCCGCTTACGTTTCCGCTAACGGAATATCATTTTCTGCCGTGAGAGTTCCCTTACAAACCTACGCATGGCCAAAATCCCCTACGGTAGGGGAATTCTCCCTACGAAGTGGCAGGCCTTGAAATCCGAAGGACGGGCCGCAACGAGAAGGGGGGGGGGGTGGCTCCTCCCTGAAAAAGTTTCAAACTGTAAGAAATAGTGGGGTTTTCAGCAGTGTAGTTTTATGAAATCTAGGTTTTGTTATTGCATCCCCTCTCTACCCCAAGAGTTTACGTCCTCCTTAAAGACTTTACCTGGCGCTGCCCTGGAGAGGAGACATTTTTTTTTCTCTAACATTAAAAGGCTAACTGATATGATTGGGGAACACTAAAATGGCTCAAGAGCAAATGAGTCGGACACAATACCAATGTAATCTCTTCTATCATCATCATCATCTTCTTCTTCTTCTTCTTCTTCTTCTTCTTCTTCGTCATAATCATATCTTCAACATCTCGTTTAGAAGCATAGTTTTCATCGTCTTTATCGTCATCCTCTTGCACATGCTGTTGCTGCTCCTACTCTTCCTCCTCCTCTTCCCTCTGCTCCTCCTCCTCTTCCTCCTCCTCCACGTCATAATCATCATCATCATCATCATCATCATCATCATCATCATCATCATCATCAACATCATCGTTATTTGATTTTTCATCTTCCACAATACTTTGTACGATCCTAACATACCCGCAACTTTCCGATTATTTGTTCCGCCTTGCATTTATTACGTCTTAATAACCTTTCAATCTGCTCATAATCTTCTCGATGTTTATTGTCCAATAAATTTTACTAATTTTCTTTGAATTCTGTTTCGAAATCATTCACAAACTTAACATTATTTCCTTGCGAAATATGCTTAGACTAGTCCTTTTTGTAATTTCTGGTTTTTCCTTACGTTACCATAATAATTTCAATATTAGTACATGTAGAAAATTGAGTAATATTACCCGTTACAGTGAAAAGATAACGCATCCAGTTTCCAAGACCAAGACTGTCATTCAAGAAATCTATACCATCTACATGTAGTATGAATAATGACGTAAAAGAAAGGTCCCTCTCAATAAAGAAATGTTAATGATTGCAACATAATTATGGGAAATTACTTTTTTAGATTACAGTGTTATTTCCTTTGGACATAGAGGTCTTATAGTCAGTCCATGATAATCCGTGGTTTACGTGCAGGGCGACGATGGCATGTGATACATCATATCAAGTGACACTCAAACTAGTGTGAAATTTATTAAAAATTAACTTCAACATTGAAAGGGGGAATACTGACAGATTGTACATGGAAAATAGATTCGCAATTTAAACATCTCGACTTGTGGGCAATATTAAGAATTTATGATGTAATATACCTTTAATAACCGCTTAGACTATTTTTATCTCCACATTATATAGACGTGTGTGTGTGTGTGTGTGTGTACTAACGTAGTGTGTGTGTGTGTGTGTGTGTGTGTGTGTGTGTGTGTGTGTGTGTGTGTGTGTGTGTGATGGTGTGTGTGTGCGGGTGATTGTGTGTGTGATTGTGTGTGTATGGGTGTGTGTGTGTGTGTGTGTGCGGTGCGTGCGTGCGCGTGTGTCCTGTGGTCCTGTGGCGTTTTGTGTTTTGTGTGTTTTGTGTTATGTGTGTGTGTGTGTGTGGTGTGTGTGTTGTGTGTGCGTGCGTGTACAAGCGCGTGTGTGTATGTGTGCGTTTATTTTCGAAGTTTCCATGACTTCAATTTCTATCCAGAGCATTTTATGATATCGTGTTTATACAATACCGTAGGTCTCAAAGGAGAGATACCCCCACATACAGTGTGTCTAAAAATAAATGGTCCAATCACACAAAAAAAATATTTAAGGTATGTAATTTTCTCAAAAGATATGTGTGTTTGATATCATATTAAAGCAAAATAAATTTTCTTTCTGATAAAATTAATTTTATTTAATTTACTTTTATAAATCAAAAGTTATGATTACTTTTGTGCAGTCACGCAAAATCACGTTTGTTCCACTTTTGTGTATTGGTCATAACAACAACTGAATTGGTGGCATCGTTGCCCGGGATCGTTGCTTACTGGAACTCATAAAAACCGAATTACAAAAATCAATGATAAAACAAATAAAAAAGGCATTTTGTCTTTCAATATGTTTATTAATGATTATCTAGTAAACAAACAATTTAACTCCAAATAACCCTTACTCGGCATTGAAATGATATTGCACACGTTCATGTCTTCTGTTTTAGAATGCATTCACACAGACATCATGATGATCTGCACATCTCATTCATTTAATATGCCTTTTGTCAAAGTTATGTACCCCCTTTGTACTATAAATAATAGGAAATCAGAAATGTACAACTTGACAAATCTGTTCGTTCAGCTAAATTGAATGATTACACAAATTATACCTTTTCACGCTCGCAGTGGGTTTCTTTGTTAAACAATATGCAGAACCTGCATGTATATGTACGGTATAGCGCATACAGTATACTAGGACAAACGCGATTTTGCATCATTGCAGAAAAATCAATATATCTCACGATTGAAACAACCGAATGAAAAGAAATACATTGTACTGGAATATATGGTCTTTTAGCTTTATGACAGTACCCAACATAACTAGGTTGTATATGATTTTCATATAATAAAAAAAATAATTTCCACTTGGACCATTTTTTAGACAGACTGTATTGGTTAACGTTGTTGCTGAATTGTTGCTTACAAGTACACAGATTTTTTTTTTCAAACAAATACACAGCTTGTGGGAGAAACATGTATAATTATTACTGCAACTAAATGTTTTATTAACACCGATACAAGCAAGATTATACCATCACAAAGATACCACCATAAACAACATTTGATTTCATTTTATGGAGATTCTTAACAGGGCTATTCTATCACACAAATAATATTTTATATTGATATGATGACATAATATTAAAACAAAGTGAAACATATTATTGCACATTTATTATAAGCATTGCATGGTCATTGTAATGACTACATGTTTATCATTAGAATAGCACAGTAATTGTAATGATTTAACTATTTATAGCACGATTAGCCAGGCACCTTGCAATGACGATGCATTATTAGTTTTGACTTTACTGTGTTTTTTTCTCTCGTTCTTTCTTTCTCTTTAGTTTATTACACTTTCACTGCACACCCTTCTGTTTCGCTTCGTGCCTTATCCGTCCCCCTTGATTCAATTTACAACTTTGATATACTTTACACAAATTTAAAAAATAAAATTCAACCAGTTAGTAAGAGGGTCTACAAGTTGTACAAGAATAGCTTCTTAGTAGGATCCCTCGTATTTCGATTGATAATACTTTGTGGTTGTACGCTATATATAAATATGTATTATCATTTTAATGAATATACACCATGTAGACGTTCAAGTTGTATGCATTACTATATATCATTTCTGATTATATCCTGTAATCAATGTATATTCATGTATTCTGTTGTTGAAATACGAAATAAAACAAACCAAAGTCATATCAAATCAAATTATTACTACCACATCAATCCAAGTAGGGCTGCCACTCAAAATTTTGATTTCCCCCTACGCCACATGCGTATTTTCCCCAACGGACACCACTTTTCCCCTACGCCTACTTAACCATATTTTCCCATACGAACCTATGTTTTCTCTTACAAAAATCGACTTTTCCCTGACGAAGGTATGTTTTCCCCCAAAAAAATAACCTTAGAAAATGTAAAATATTGATGACAATTTCTTCACCGGAGATGGACAAAATGGGCGAATATAATGGCATTTCCTTCGAAAATTTAAGAATATTTCTGAAAATTGTCAAAACCCCCTACATCCCCTACAAATCCTCAAAAACCCCTACGTTTCCCCCACGGAATGTCATTTTCTCCGTGAGGTATCCCCTACAACCTACGCATGGCCAAAATCCCCTACGGTAGGGGATTTCCCCTACGAGTGGCAGCCTTGAATCCAAGGACGGCGCAACGAGAAGGGGGGGGGGGTGGCTTCCTCCCTGAAAAGTTCAAACTGTAAGAAATAGGGGTTTTCGCAGTGTAGTTTATGAAATCTAGGTTTTTGTTATTGATCCCCTCTCACCCCAAGAGTTTACGTCCTCCTTAAGACTTTATGCTGGCGCCGCCCCTGGAGGAATTGGATGACATTTTTTTTTCGTAACCATTAAAGGCTAATGACATGATTGGGGAACACTTGAAAATGGCTCAAGAAGCAAATGAGTTCGGACAAATACCAATGTATACACTACCTGGAGTGTAAATCTTGGCTGGGAGGATATGTCTTAAAGGGAGCTACAACTCGAAATCCATGGTTATAGTCACTTATTTTCGAATGCGATTCGACAAGCCATAGTTCAGTGTCTGTTGTGTGAATCGCGAATGGATCATCTAACCAATCATTGACCAGTTAGCACTAGGCTTCTATAGTGGCTGCTGTCATAAAATACCATGAAAAAAAAATAAGCCAGTTATCGCGCGGAGCGATATAAGGACGTCCCCAAGCAGTACGCTTTATAATTACGATCTTTTTCCCGAGCAAGGTCGCCCGTATCACTGCATTTGCGTGCCCGTTAATCGAAGGTCCATAGCCACTACGTAAATTCCCGAATATTACTCGAGCCGGGCCAAGCTCTAAATCACCACAATTTACGACTTGCCACTCCCTTTAAATCTGTTTACTTAAGGAGAATCAAGCATGAACGTACCAGTAATGAACAACTCTCGTGCCCCGATATAAATTCTTCCCATAGAAAGCTACACAACAATTTCGCCTGTTACAAGGAAAAGTGATGGGAGTTCTTTTAAAACTAGTCAACATTTGACCACAAATTTATCACAGCAGAATTACTTAATATTCTAGAATAGGTTTACCCCAAGTTGAGGACTATCTCCAATCATGCTATTTACCTACAAAGTACGATATTTCTACTTTAATGCACAAATAATACCAATAGCAACAGTTTCGGAAATAAAGAAATCTCTTGTAAGTGTTAATCTTCGTGTGATGTTAACACGTCATAATCTTTTATGCAAGTATGGTATATATTTACCCCGCCAGTCATGGCAATCTTTATCGTTTGATAAACATTGTACGCATTCAAAGCGTACTGCAACTTGATAATCAACACTCAAGTCGTGCATATTTGGCAAAATATTTCCAATCATGTAAATTGTTATGTACACTTGGGTGTTTATCATTTTATCAATTCAAGCACGCTATCATAAAGACCAAAATTTGACTTTTTAAATTGAAATTCCACAATGTTAATCGGTGTCTTCATGGTCTTAATTTGTTCCCTTCAAATATTCATAAACATCAACATCATTATCATCATCGTCGTCGTCGATCGTCATCATCGTCGTCGTCGTCATCATCATCGCGATCATATTGGTTAACGATACTGCTCTTTCATGGGATAGTTACATTTCGATATTTATTCAATATAGCATCAATAAGATTACCATTGTTATACAACTATATAAAGAAATGATTTGCCTTCCATCCATATTCAGCATGTGAAATTCTACAATATAATTAATACAATATATATTTATTCTATTCGTTATATACCTACAAACATTATACAATTGCACATCATGAATGGTTTATTTACACATGAAATTATACAATTATTTTGCACTTTTATAAACGTAATTATGTTATTTTCAATACAATCACTGCTTAGAACTATTTACAACCAAATTAAAATGATTATTGGTCGTTTTCAGAGTCATAATTTTAAACAAGAATACGAAATAAAGTGAAGGACCTTAACATTTAACCACTGAATTAAAATGTAAACAATGTAGTATAGCTATTATATCCATGCACTGCATATAACATTACTTTTGCATGCATTACTGGTAACTTGGCGTATTATTAAGTGAATTTGTTAGGAACCAGTGGGCTATGCAAAACTTGTTCTAACACAAACAAATCGCATGGGACAATCCAATATTTCAAAATAAAAATAGAAAGTCCATGAGTGTGTTTTCTATTACGTTTCGGGTGTTTTGCGTGGAAATTCGGTATAGTGTTATAACTCACGCACGTGTCTAAAACAAAATGGTCCAATCGGGAGGAAAATATTCAAGATATGTCATTTTCTCAAAAGGTATGTGTGTTTGGTATCATATTAAGGCAGAATAAATTTTCTTTCTGATACATTTAATTTACTTTAATTTACTTTTATAAATCAAAAGTTATGATTACTTCTGTGCAGTCACGGAAAATCATGTTTGTCCCACTTTTGTATATTGGTCATAACAACAACTAAATTGGTGGTATCGTTGCTTACAAAACTGAATTACAAAAATCAATAATAAAACAAATAACAAATGAATTTAAGTAAATAATTCTAGTAAATCTAGTAAATAAAGAATTACACTCCAAATAACCCTTACTCGGCATTGAAATGATATTGCACATGTTCATGTCTTCTGTTTACCAGACTGCATTCACACTGACATCATGATGATCTGCACATTTTATTCATTTTAGGCCTTTTGTCAAAGTTAGGTACCCCCTTTGCACTGTAAATAATAGGAAATCAGAAATGTACAACCTGAAAAAATCTGTTCGTTCAGCTAATGTGAACGGTTGCACAATACTTTTTCACACTCGCTTTTCACACTTTGTTAAACAATATGCAGAACCTGCATGCATAGTTCATACAATATACAGTAACTGGGACAAACGCGATATTGCATCATTGCAGAAAAATCAATATATCTCACGATTGACACAACCAAATGAAATGAAATAAATCATATTGGAATGTAGTTTTTTTTTTTTTTTTTAGCTTTATGACAATACCCAACATAAGTAGATTGTACACTCATGCTCATAATTACGGAATAATTTAGAGACATTTTAGAAGTTGCCATTTTTCCGTGATCGGTACATCTGGGATTAATATTTGTTCACCCCAGGTGAAACAATTATAATCTAAGTATTTCAGGACTGCTGAGCACTTTGTAGCGTCAGACTCGACGCTAAAACCTGTGTTTAAAAATGGCGGTATTCAGAATGTTGCTGAGTCACATGGTGGTTACGCGCGTTATTAGACTTGTAACAGACAATTCTGATGTTAATTTAATGATTAGTGACATTAGATGAAAATTTATCAGTTTTTTGTCTTGTTTTTTTATTACTTTAATTAAATACTTTTTCATGGTTTTTTGTGGATTTAAAAAAAATAAATATATAAATGTCATTGCGCTCAAACGTATTTAAGTTTATGTCTTAGTCAAAATTGCTTCACATACTGCGTTTTTGTGAAATAAACACTTGTCTGGAAAATTTTAGACGATATAGGAGAAAGAACTTAAGTATCAACAAAATATTCCATGATTATGAGCATGAGTGTATATGATTTTTATAAAATAAAAAAATATTTTTCAGTTTCATTTTTTTCAGACGGACTGTATAACTTCGAATCTCTGCAAAACATAATATCGTAGGTTGTCTGGCAGAAGGGTCCTAGCATATGTTCCCTGCAGAAGGACCTCAAAGATTGTGTCATTGATTTGCACGTCAAAAAATATCTAAATGAATGAAATCAGCTGAAATCATATCCAATGTGAAGATTAATATAAATAAACACATCTCATAGAGACTTGGGGTAAAATATTGAGTTTTGGTGAAAATCTGGACGGTTAAACTTCATCCTTTTTCAAATGACTCTGAAGTCTTTTCCAAAAAAATCCGTGACGTCGACGTGCACGGGCAGTTCCAAAATTGTCCGATCAGCCGTTAGCCGAAGGTCGCGCGGAGGTTAGCCGTTTAACCAATCAGTGCGCTCCGCTGGTCTTGCGACGGTACACGTAACCGCGATTCGCAATTTGAGCAAATTTTAAACTCACGGAAAGAACAACATTCTGGTAACATGTCGTTATTAGTTTTTCTCATAAAACAACAAATTCATGATCTTAAACTTTCAACACACCATTTGTGAGCACTATACTACCGTTTGGTATTAATAATGAAGGGAAGTAATGGACTTGCACATCCCTGACACAATCTTTAACACTAAATTGTCTCTAATTTGAAAACCATTGCCTCTTTTTACATGAAATCTAAGCAGTATGGTGTTTTAAGATCCTTCTGTCAGTCTGTTAAGTGCAGATTTCAGATAAAGCAATATTTTTCAAATTAGAGAAAATTGACTGTTAAGGCCCTTCCGTCGGACAACCGCCGAAATGTTATTCAATGAAGGGCGTGGCGGGAAACCTAACATCTAATCACTTCGAAAAGAGAAATACAACATTTCTGAAATTAGCAAACGGTTTTTATCACGTTTCGATGAGAGAGTCACGACGGTTGATCCAAACGGATTCACTAATCGGGATCATAACCCCGGGGGGG
>JZLH01S0260530.1:3197-14113 GCA_001188425.1 Eucidaris tribuloides | reverse complement strand
CTTGTCTGAGAGAGATATTTAACGGGCAGCATAGCTAGATTGGTTAGAAATAACGTTGTAATCAATTATACTTGAAACCTCTGCTGCAGACCGAAAATTGATGTGGTCGCGGTTTTACGCGTAGCCGATTTTTCACGTGAAATCATGCGCACCGCTACTTTCGATCCTTGTGGCACATATTTTGACTGAAAATCCCGGAAAATGCGGGTTTTATAATGATTTTTTTCATGGGTCAGTGAAAAAGGCCAAAAACGCAAAAAGCCGTCTTGGCCGGCCTTTGAATTTCTTGCGGCCAAACGATCTACAAAAAACGGCCAATTTGTGTTTTTGGCCGTAAAAGGCCAAACTGGCCAACCCTGGACTGTACGGAGCCTAGTACGGGCGCCCCGGCCCCGCGGCCCGAGCCTGGGCCTGGGCGCGGTGATGGCGCGGGCGGCAGCTGGTACGGCGCGGACGGGAAAATAATTCTGGGGAGTCCTCGATGCCGCTTCATTCATACCGGCCTCATGTCGGCGCAAATCCAAGGGCGGGGGGGGGAGGGGACATGTCCCCCCGGTACGATTCTTGAAGCTTGGGGACACAATATCTACCCCCCTTCCGCCACGATTTAGCGACTGGCGGTATATCCAGGGGTCATGCACGGTGCATTGATCCATTTTTCGGATGAGGGCTGGGAAGGGGGGGGGACAATATTTGTTATTGGGTGTTTAATTTGCAATAGACTGTAGGCCAAACAAGGTCGCAATTTTTCTTACTAGGCCGCGCCGCAAAATTAGTTCAGTTCACACATACCATTTGGAGTAGGGAAGGGACGGGGTTCATGTGCCCCAACTCGCCTATGGACTGCCCGCCCCCCAATAAAAAAAAAAAAAAATAGAAAAAAAAATGAGGAAAACAGAAAAGGAAACATTGGAATGAACCAGAGCTAGAAGTTGTTTCTTATGTGCACATTTTAAATCAGGTATTATCAATTCCTCCGGGCGGGGGGGGGAGATACTGTCAATTACACAAGGCTACACCATGGGTGTGAAAAACGCGCGTTAAAAGGATGTTTTTTCACGGTCGGGAGATGCATGCGCGTATTACAGCTGAAACGGGTATCAACGTGCCCAAATCAGAAATACCGGCGCTTACTTTTCACAGAAGGCTTTACCTTAAAAGGGTTATCGCGTTTGAGGCTTGACTAGTAGTTTTAGGTATTCTGATATATGGTCACTTTAACAGGTTATCTTTTCAGACACGAATACTTCTCGACAGATAATTACTTGTTTAGGGTCAATTTTGAACGTACATACCCTCCCCACTCAAAAGTATTGCAACATACATGTGCACTGTATCACATGCAGTCTGAGTTGAAGAGGTCTTTCTATAATGATATCCTAATGAAGTTTATTATCGGAAAAATAACAAATTATTTGAAAAGAAATAAATGAATATTCTTTCTCCTTTTTTTCTCCAAGGCGGAGAGATTATCAAATGCAGGTGCACCCACGACAGAGGGACTGGAACATAAAATGTAACTTTTTTCACCTCCCTGTAGGGGTGGGGTGTTAATTCACACTAGCATCGTAATTCGGTTTCATTTTTTCCGTGAAACCGTTTTAATGGCTTGAAAAGACTTCCAACAAACAAAAAATGCAAATATGTTCGATCCTCTGATGCATGCAGTCTCAGAAAGAAGACGACATCCCGCGAAGGAGAAAGTGTTTCCTATCTTCATAAGACAGTGGTAAGGAGGATAAGGCTTCTAATTAAAGATGATGGCCTTCTCTCCACAATTATATCCAGTGTACTGAAAAGTCGCATAAAAGTAATTATTTTAGGATTTTTACAATAGTAAAATCGCCTTTAGAAATGAGAAAGAATAAGAAATTATAATTTGAAGACGTCTTATCTAAAATATGGGGCGTATCATCCTTACCACTGTCTTATAAAGATAGGAGGCGCTTTCGTCTTCGCGGGATGTTGTTTTCTTTCTGAGACCGCGTCAGAGGAACACGTTGGCATTTTGTGTGTGTTGGAAGTCTTTTCAAGCCATCAAAACCGTTTCACGGGAAATATGAAACCGAGTTACGAGTGCGTATGAATTAACACCCCACCCCTACAGGGAGGCGAAAAAGATGTTGAATTTTGTGTCCCAGCCCCTCTGCCATGAGTACGTCTGCATTTGATTATCTCTCTGCCTTGGAGAAGAAAGGATTAATAGTATTTATTGATTTCTTTTGAAATATATATATTTTTTCAATAATAAACTTCATCAGGACGTCATTATAGAAAGAACCCGTCAACTAAAAATGCGTGTGTTATAACGTATGTTGCAATACTTTTGAGTAGGGAGGGTACACGCGCATGGTGTACAGCTTATAATGACAGTGCCCCCCCCCCCCCTCTCCTTCCGCAGGAGGCTCAGCTCAGTTTCCAGTGAACTTGTAATCTAGAGCCCAAAGTTTTCCGTTTTACACATGTCAAATTTCACTTTTCTCCCGTTTACAAAAGTCAAATTCCGTTTTTCTCCGTGTCGTAATTTTGCAATTTTCCGACTTGAATATTTGTTGAAAAAAAAATACACAAATATTAACGTCAAGCTTTCAAGGCCCATGGGGGTTTTGATTTGGGTTTGGGGACATATTTACGGGTAAACCATGATTTCTATGGATGTATTAGGCATCATTTTGATAAGTTAGTTTAGTTTTATTCAATAAGTATTTATTAAATTTTTCGGGAGGGGGGATTTTTATGAATGATTTTTTTTTCCATTTTCGTTCAAAACTCAAATATCGCGATTTCCACGGAAAATTCGCAACACGGAAAACTTCGGGCTTTTGGAAGTAGCGTGCCCCCCCCCCCCCCCGACGATTAGGGGCCTGTTGCATGAAACGTTTTCCACAGAATAGCTATGATTATTTAATCTACTGTAAAATCCATGGTATAATTCCCCTAAATGGATTTTTCATTTTATCACAGATATTTCTCTGGTAAAAGTTTCATGCAACAGGCCCAGGGTTTCGTTTTCTCTGGTCTATAGCACACATATATCTGTGGCTGCATATGGTGTGTGATGGGAGCCAACAGAAATGGGACTCAAATACATCCAGAGGTGTCGATCCGGGGGGGAATCCGCCCCCCCCCCCCCCTCCCATCCCCCCATGAAAATATCGGGGCAAACATATCGATTTGCCCCCAACTATTTTGACAACTTGAAAATTTCATAATATGAAATACAAGGAAATGTTGAAAAAAACAAACTTATCATAAAAATACCATCAAATATACGAAATTGTCAAAATTTTCAGCACGCTTTGCATGCAAAATTTTGTATTGCAATTTGGCAAAAAATTTTAACCCTTTTTTTCACTTTTGCCCCCTCCCAATCCGAAACACAGATCAACGCCCCCTGAATACATCCCCAATAGTGCTCTTACTTTAAGCATCCTGGGTATAATTACACCACAACACACACACACACACACACACACACACAATGCCACCAGCGGCAAAATTAATATTTTCTCTTTACGCGGTTACTTTTCCCATGTCAGCACTTCCAGATATTCTTTTGTATTGAAAACCCTATGGCAATTTACGTGAGGCTCTTTTGCCACTTTGCGGGGCTAAATCGCCCCGAAACCCGTGTGTATTTTTCCCCCCTGGACACACACACACACACACACATCTACATACACACACACACACACACACACACACACACACACACACACACACACACACACACACACACACACACACACACACACACACACACACACACACACACACACACCACGCAATCACACACACACACCACACACACCATCACACACACACACCATCACACTACACACACACACACACACACACAAGTGCACACATACTGTACAAACACACACACTCTCTCTCTCTGACACACACACACACAAATGTACAAACACTCACACAAATTATGTACAATTTAGGTTACTTAGGTCAGCTAGAGACCCTCTCCGTCTCACATATTCAGTTACTCGCACATTAGCCGGTGATAGAACATTTACTGTGTCAGCTTCAAAATACTGGAATGATTTGCCACTTACAATAAGACAGTCTCCATCAATACCTATTTTCAAAAAGGCATTAAAACCCATCTTTTTAGGAGTTTGTAGTTAAGATTACATAGTTGTATACAATTGTAAGCGCTTTGGGCCTAATGGGAAAAGCGCAGTATAAGTGATAATAATAATTTGTACCATTTGTGCCATCAGCTCCAAGCACAAATTGTTGACAATTGGCAACAATTGTGTTATATTGCACAGTATTCTATGGGGAATTTTTTTTTATTTATTTATTTTTATTTTTTTTTTTTTTTTGGGGGGGGGGGTATGTGCGTGTGTGTGTGTAGACGGAGTGCTAGGTAGATGGGCGTTGGCGGGTATCAGGTAGGTGGGTGTGTTTGCAGGGTGGAAATGTGTTGTGTGTGTGTGAGTGTGTGTATTGGTAGTGATGGTAATGATGGTGTTTTTGCATCAGACACACCTACACACATGGGATACACAGACACATACCTGCCAACCAGGACAATTTTTCCAGGCAGTTCTGGTCTTATTACAGTTGTTAGGCGGTACGGTAAACAATAAAAAGGTTACGTAATAAAAACAAATGAAATTAGAGTGTGAATGAGAAAAATATTTGAAACAACTAAACAAAAGTTTTCTTATGAGAAAAAAGCATGAATAAAGATTAAAACATACCTTTTGTTCCGTCACTCACCAGTGAATGTAAACACGCCACTTCCATTACAATTTGGGCATTGTATTAAAATCACTACAGTAACCAAGGCATTTGGTTTCATTTATTTTGGTTATTCATGTTTTGTTCCTATTATAATCTACGTTTTTGTTGTTGAAGGCACCGCCTAGTAACTGTAATAAGAACAGAACTGCCCTGGAAAAATCGTACTGGTTGGCAGTATGCAGACATATATGACACTCACAGCCACACAAACACACACTGACACATACATACACTGGCTGGCAACAATTTGTGTCCCTATGGACTGTTTTAAGGCACAACTTGTCGCCAGGAGGAAACAAATTGGAATCAAGCCTAGGGCATTACAATTTGTCGCTGGTGACAATTTTTGTTGTAACAACTAGGTCGTTTTCCACAATCAAGGTATGAGTACTAGCTTACCCTTGATGCCTGTAGGTCCTGTGACCAAAGTCTGGGAACAAGGTTGAAGCAGCCAGTCCAAGTCAAAAATGTTTAAAAATCATATTATAAGGGAATCCAGAACTTTCAAACCTTTGTTCTCAGACTTAGGTCATGGGACCTACAGGATGGTGCTCTACGCGGTTGAGTGGGGGGGGGGGGATCAGGGATGGACCATATGCTTTTTTCATGATTTTTTTTTTATGATTGGTTTCAGATAAAATGAAAAATTGCCAGTTTTTTATTCAGATTTCAAACATATCATTACTTTATTTCACCACACCATAATGCGTCACTTTTTGTATCACCGCACAGCGCCCATCACCCCCCCCCCAAAAAAGAAGACACAACTGTAAAGCAAACATACTCAAAACCTCAAGGCCACGCACACACTATATAAATAACACTTTTTACACTGTGAAATAAATGCGTATAATTTAATCAATCAGCGACAATAAGGACAAAATCAAAGTATTATCTAACAATGCAAAGGCAAAAATACAGCTTACGTAAATTATGCACACCATAAAATATATTTGATCTGATTACATTATTCAATGATAAGGTTGACTACCCAAATAATTGCAGTAATTACAAAAGTTAATGTGACAATATAATGTTCATAGATTATACAAATTGTTTCATGCTCATGATTAAAAAATAAATTAAACTATATATTACTCTATATCATACAAAAGGGACTACACAATGCGGAGCTTAAAGATTCCTGAAAGTAGAATATTCATGTTACACAATAACTGTTACAATTTTACCATTTTTTATAAAATACAAATATTATTCTTGCCAGCAACACACACAACACTTGATTTCTTTTGAAACAGCATTAACATTAAAGTTTTAAAAGTAAGACTATAACTACATCATTGACATTACCGAGTACTACAGTAGTCAAACCATTAACAACATAAATGTACTGTTGAAAAATAAAGACTTCATAATATTAGTACATAACTTTCAAAAAAACCCGTTACCTTATGATTATATTTCAATTCTTTTGCATTAGAGTTAACAACCAGTTCAGAGGGTTCATAGTCAAGAGCAGGAGAATTCAATTAGTACCCTCTTTTCGGAGATGAAAGAATGGAAGGACGGTGGGGTAATACGTCAATACTGTACCTTATTGTTTTGTGTGAATTGGAATCCTGCCTGTAAATCGTAAATCATTTTATTCTTGCGCAGCAACGGTACATGGACTATGATCATTTCACAGGGCGCTCCACACTAACTTTTTTTTTTAGTGGCCCGGTCGGGCCACTAAAATCTTAATTCAACTTTTTGGTAGGGCCCGAATTGAATTTGGTGGCCCCCAAAAAACAAAGAAAACATGCAAAACTTTGTACATTTACTCTTCATGATAGCTTTAGTAGAAAATAGGGTCTCAGCCTAAAATTCATGTGTTCAGACGGCGCGGAATCTTTTTAGGATTTCTCGCCAAGTGAATCCTTAAGAATCCTAGATTCTCGCAAATTTCGCTGATGGAATGATCCTGGATGTCTTCCTAGCAAGTTTTGTGACGAATCTTTTTTTTTTCTTGCATGCTGTTACACGGCAGCTGCTAATAAAATAAAGTAAAACAAACCACACTGCTATGTCATAGTTCACATTAAAAGTTTTGCCTTGCCCGAAAAACATATGTGATGTGTGCATGTATGTTACGCTAATCAATTCAAATGGTATCAATTGTGTTCAATATCAATGTTTGAATTTGTATAAACTCATAGTCATGTTAGGATCAGCAGAGTATTATCCTATAGGCTACTTCACCTGTATGCATATGGAGGCCAATAAAAATTTTACCGAGGTATCCAAACAATGGTATCCCTCATATGTGAATGCATCACAATTTTTTTATAAACCTAATGAAAAATGTTGAAAATAAAATGTGAAATAAACAAAATAATGTATCATTTCAGTGTTATTTCATTCCCCAAATTGACATAAAATATTTACATGCGTTGTTATTCAAAATCATTTTGAGATTGATTTCCTGACAAGAAACCTCTTCTAAAACTTGGACATTCAAATTAACAAGTTACTTCTAAAAGGGAACACAAGGAGATAACAGACTTAGCTAAGCCAGACGCCAGGAGCCAGTGACAGGACACCGTTTATTGGCCATTCTCGAGGGCGCCAGCCAAGGCTAAGGATATTCAGTGGCTAGGTAGCCTATTGACGGTGTTCTTTTCCAGACTGCTCCAAATTTGCCACTTTTTTGACCGCAACGCCCCAAAATCATTTTTGTTAGAATTTTCAGAAACATAATTCTTACACCCTGTGACATATCTGTGGCTTGATTTATCACTTTCAAAAGTTGTACTAGAAATTTACCACCAAAATTGGAAGTTGACGCTTGAATACAATTTTGTACGCACACAATTTAAAATGTGGACTAAGCATTCACTGGAAGAGCTAACTGGCGCGAATTTGCCAGATATCTATGCAATTGTAGACTGAAAAGAAGAAATGTTCATATTAAACATTCTGCTCACGTTCTCTGTACTTGCGTAATTCTTTAATGAATTTATTTCACATACTTTAAAGTTCTTTGCAGAATTTTTGTGTATCTTCATTTTCTCTTTCTTGAGCTCAATTAGCTTTCTCTTCCTGAATTAAGTTTTGGAAGTTGCACTGGCCCTGTTTATAAATTCAACTTCGCCGCTTCCCAGGCCCGCTAATTTGCCGTCTTTGGAAATCACATACTAGCAAGAAATTGCCCAGATTTTACTAGCTTTGCTCTGCAAAATGGACCATTTTATTCTTTTACTGATTTGGTATTTTTTTTAGGAATATTCGAGGCTATAATTAACTGCTGGCAATTAAAATAATACATATTAGCTGTAATTTTCGCGGGGCTTGAAAATCGGCGCTCTGTCCATAATTTTCGACGGAGGCGATTTTGTAGGTTGCCCGTTCTCCGTTTTGTAATGAGGCAGCGCGGCGCCGATCGTTTGCTTGCTCATTAGCAACAATTGAACGCAAGGTATCCATTAATTTATCACAAAAATCGACATGACACTTTGAAATTTTATTGCCCGATCGGGCCACCAAAACCTCCATATTTTGGAATTGTTGGTGGCCGAATCAATTTTGGTGGCCCCGGGCCACCGGGGCCAACCGCTAGTGTCGAGCCCTGCATTACATTATGATATTTGTCCTCGAAAAGCCTTGTTTTATCAATCAATAGTAAATCAAATATAAGATAATTTTTCTTTAAAGAGAGTAAAATCGAAGATAAACTCGATAAGATGAAACCTTTGGAAATGACATAGTTGATAGGACAGTAAACTGAGATCATTCAATATTGTGTAAATTAATAATCAGGATATAAAAATGTATAGGCCTACTTTCCATTAACACTGTGGCTGTTGATGGCACACATTGGCTCAACCCGAGGACTTACTTCTACTTTCATACACTTTAAATCAAACCTGTTTAAATCACTGTGTATGACAAAAATTATATCTTAACTTGAAATGGGGCAAAATCGAAGCCAACTAAAATATAAGAAAAGATCTTGTGTCCAGTTAAATAACAATAATTCAAAAAATCACTACTTTGGTCGGGAAGTTACGTTGGACAGTAAATGCAACCAATAGAGTTTCTGGTTACACATCAAATTTAGCCAGGAACCAAGTTGCTAATTATAACATCTAATAGCTTTCAATTTCAATTTAATTCAATGTTTTTTGTCATATGGATTAGTTTTGTTTACAATGCAATGAATAATATAAAATGATACAAAAAATACACAGTTTCACATCATACAGTAAGAGATTGTGGTCATTGATTTGCATGTCAAAAAACTCTATATGAATCAAATCAGCTGAAATCATATCCAATTCGTGAAGATTAATATAACTAACACCTCTCATACGAGACTTGAGTGGTTAAAATATTGAGTTTTGGTGAAAGAATCTGGACGGGTTTAACTTCATCCTTTTTTCAAATGCTCAGGAGCAAATTGCAATAAAATCCGCCCGACGCTCAAACGTGCACGTGCGTCCAAAATTGCTCCGATCAGCCGCTTAGCCAAAGGTCGCGAGGGGATAGCCGTTAACCTCAATCAGAGGGCGCTGCCGCTGGTCTTGCTACGTGACGAGTACCGCGATTCGACAGTTTGAGCAATTGGCAAACATCCACAGAAAGAAGAACCTTCTGGTAACATGTCGTTATTAGTTTTTTCATAAAAACAACAAATTCATTGACGTATGGATCTCAGACTCAAACACACCATTTGTAAGTACTAAACTACCGTTTCGGTATTGATATGAGGGAACGTATGACTTGCACATCCTGACCAAATCTTTAACCAGATATATATTCTATTTTTTTTTTTTTACTAAACAAAACGTGATTCTAAATATAACTGAGCATATTTGAATTTCATATTAGTACCACCATATTATTCTTTTGAGGAAGGTTTTCTAGTCAACTGTTCCTAAGAAAACACTTCAATACTTGAAATACTGTAGTTTGTGACAGAGGCAGAAAGACACACACATAAAACTAACACACACAAACACAAAACACACCCCAAAAACATACCCACACACAAATATATGCCCACACAACCCCTCCCGGCCTCCCCTACATCTTTCTCTTCAAACCAGGTGACTCAGAAAAAAAAAACCACTTAAAAGCTACATTTACTGTTATTTCTCAAATTACTCATCTTTACTTAAGTTCATCTAATAGACTATTTTTGGTGAGTAGAATGATACCAAGATCATCTAGTTTGGTTGTGTACTTTCCATTTTAGGGCCGGTGTTTGAACCAATGTAATTTGGTAGGCACCAGTTTATGTGTAATTTCTACGGGATGCCATCAGTACGACACCTCATTACTGCTTTTCCACAGTAAGCGATAAAACCTATACAGTGTAGTGAATTATATTTGAACCATCTGATTGGGAGTAAAATGTGGGATTCGACATAGAAACGTTAAAAGCAGTTTGATAACACTATTGAAACAAACACCACCACAAAGCTAAAAGCATAAATTTAAACAACAACAACATTGTTAAAGGGGAAGTTTGCTCATTAATATGTCCCTGTATGATTTTCCCAACATTTAAACATAAATTTTGATGCTAAAATCGATCAAGCTTGCTGAACGAGCAAGATAATCTTGAATGTCAGTCAAAACTCCACTTCACTACTACTACATGTATTCCTTTGAAAAGCACGCACCACGAAGGCTGTCATAACTGCCTCCGTAACCCTAAATTCGTGCCTCCGTAACCCTAAATTCGTACCCCCCCCCCCTGCGAAGATTTGACGTCAAGCGCGAACAACACATTCATTTGGGCAGCTCAGTCAAAAGAGTGCGATACACATATGTATACGTATGTCAACATGTGGCAAGAGGTCTTTGGATGCTGTAATTGCTCAGATAAAAATCGCAAAATAAGGTTTTATCAGATACCTGATCCAAGAAAAAAACCAAAGCTATGTAAACTAGTGTTGCACGACTTCAGCATTTTAGAGAGTCGACTAGTCGCCCACCAATAGTCGCGACTCCGACTATTAGTCGACTATCGGTGTTCAACGTCTTAGTGTGTTCAAGATTGGTGATGTGGGGTGCATGGGTGTCGCAGTCGGAGTCGCAGTGAGTGCAACGTACGTATACGGCAACACGTGTATGATAGCATTGCACGATTATAGGCTGATTCAAGTACATTTTGGCAGTTCTGTTTGATGATAGATTAGGGC